>MJUU01067138.1:0-64903 GCA_002080025.1 Modiolus philippinarum | reverse complement strand
TTACGAGCGTGCTGTATCCGAATACCGTGCACTTCAGATAGATGTTGAAGCCATTTCATTTAATGGAGTGTTTCTCTTGGGGTCGGTAGCCGAGGTAAGATGCCTATCGTGTCCCGTTTTAAAAACAAAGTGCAAAACACCAAGTTACAAGCTGATGCTATCGTAATGCATTGTTTGAATGGATCGATTCCGCCGTGTCCGTCGGTGGATGTCATCTCCATAAATAATTCTCGGAACTTGAGACAGGCTTTTCGCAGTATGTCCACATCGGAACGGCAATAACTCAACAGTTCTTGGTGTAAATTGAACATGGAACGCCAGTGTGCGTTGTACCATTCGAAGAAGGCGCTTCTCTCTTCGAGCTTCATCTTTTCTGGTTGATAATACTTGGCATCTGGCAGGCGGTTGAGTATCACGGATTGATTTTCTTTCCTATTAAATAAATGCGGGAAGTATCCTTTCTTCAACTCCGTCAAGCCAAACATTTTTGGTAGTTTGGATAAAGGCATCGCTACAAAGTTCATTGAGTCAATCATTCTGATATTGCAGTCAGGTACGGTGACGGCCATATTCTTCGTCCCGTTCGGAATCACATCTGGTAATATTCCCTCGGTATACAAGTACTTTAAGATAGGATAACTGTCGTATCCTTTAAAGTTGTGGCACAGGACGGTAGCTCCGTTGTTTTTTCCGGAGAATAGCCATTGGCAGAAATGGTTGGTGGTTTCAGGTCCTGTAAATACTAGTTCGTTTTTCCCACATTCTTCACAGGACGTGTGTTCATCGATTCTGTTATTCATACACTTCAAACAGACTTTTTGTACCACACACAGGTTCGGCTGGTGTTCATGGGAGCCACAATTGAAATGTTTACAGTTTGAACATGTACCGGTTTCGTCTGGATTGTATCCTTGATCGCACTGGACAAGGTCATCCTGGGTACATTCGAAATCAAAGAAAATATAAGTCTGTTTCTTCTTTCCATCCTTGGTATTAGCGGGTAGCATGTAGCACTGATGTCCGGATGGGTAGAAATCTTTACAGGTTTTACAGTAGATGTTTCCGCATGTATGATCTCCATATCTTTTATTCACGGTCTGTCCACAGGTTGTGCATTTGTAGTAGGTAGTGCAAGTAGAGTTTCCCGACGGTGTCGTCTTTTTGTGCAGGTCGAAACATGTTGATCCTTTAAAATACCGTCCACAGTCTTGACATGGTATCCAATCATTTTCGCTCTCGGTGTGAATCTTACGACAATAATGGCATACGTTATTGCAAGCGTGTTCTTCTTTAGTATTGTATCCTTTGTTACAATCGGAACAGTAATAGCCACGTGACAGGAAACCTGGCATACTGGTAACAACATCATAGTGGTTGTCATGGTAAAACAGGTAAATCTTCTTCTCGGCTTCGGGTCCTTTGTATATAACAGTGTGGAATTGCTCTTTGGATACGACATGAATCTGATACTCCGGCAGAACTGCTTGGAATCGTTTGATCTCTTCGATACCACATTGTTGTAAAGGTACTCCTGCTTTAGCATGTAACTCTACTGCCAACTCTTCCTGGATGCGGCGACCTCGTCTTATAGTGTCCCATTTTTTGTGTCCATCTATTTTAGCCTTTGCTGTAATGATCGCTCTAGCACAACACAGATGGTCTTTGTTTTTAATCTGGATAATTGAAGTTTTACTTCCCAGGAATCTTTTTATATCAATATAATCGGTTTTATTTCTACCGCTACCCACTGACATGCTGATGTGTGTAACTTCCATTTCCACATCTTTTGTTAATGTAAACTTTTCGTTGGATTGCACAACACGTTCCACCTCGTCCAACAATAAATTACTGGACAGTTGGTCCACCCTCATGAACGGCATGGCAATGGGGAAGTCCAGATCGGGTGCTTGCAGTGAAATCTGAACTAAGTCCCCTGGCTTTGTAAATGCGGTCACTTTCTTCAAGATAGCGTCGAAAAGCTCGTGTAGCGTTTGTAGTACTTGTTGAAGGCTCTGGACGTTGATCTCTTTGAACTGGATTTGATAATGGGTAGCCGTAGTTTGAAATCTTGGTGCACTTTTTCGACCTTTGATTTTTAACTCGAACATGTCTTCAGGCTTTTGGGGTTTAGTACTTGCTCCTCCTACTTGATGTCTTTCCTGAATGTTACGCTCTAAAGCAGATGGTCGGCAGAACGTGGCATGGCATTCCATACATTGGTATCTGGGCTTGTAGTGGTTTTTCATATGTGCTGCCAAGTTAGTTTTTCTGGTAAACCGCTTAGGGCAAATGGTACAGACAAAGGTCATATGGTCTCTAAACATTCTGTAGTGACTCAACAATTCTCTTCTGCTGTCAAAGGACTGGTGACAATATCATCATGAATGCATCTGCAAAAGATAATACACATTATATTTTATTGATTACTTATTTAATTCTGTATTATTGATAACTTATTTGGTATCTTTTGATAACTTTATTGTTCAATCAAACTTTAATTTCAAACTTCATATTCGGCTAAAAGTAATTTTTTTATTTGAATTAATTAATTATATATAAAATAAATGTAAGTTAAGTTACCTTTGTTCTGTTTATTTTCGCTGGGAACGTCTGTTCAATTCGGCTGCTAGTTGCAGAATGAGAAAGTTGCTAGGTGCGTTTGATTTTATACAGGTAGACGCGTTGTTACGATGGTTCTAATTGGTCGGTTATTTTTGTTACGGGCTTTGTGATTGGTTGATTATTCTGTGTTCTGATTGGCTGGATTTATCACAAAGTCGGCATCTGATTGGTTGAATTCCCCTCAATTTGATTGGTCGGTTCATTTCTCTATTGTTATGTTTCTTTTAATAGATCGAATATTCCAGAAGATGATGCAATCGATCGATGGTGTTAATTTCCAGGTGTACGGATCGATTATTCTATTGAATTATACTGACGCGATATAAAAGGAGTGTTTTAATTACTTTATGTTTCGCATATTTTATGAATTGAATTATTAATGAGTTAATTTTGTATTTTGTTTTGCAATTTGTTATCACATCTGTTTTGTTATTTTTGGGTTTTCGTGAATATATTTCATGTTGTTTGTTTTATAATTTTTGTTAAGTTTATGTATAAATTTTGTTTTTACTTTTACGTTTTTGTATTAAATTTTCTAGTTGTATTGTTAATTTTTGTAACAATTTTCGTTTTAATAGTGTTTTTCTTTTAATGTTGTGCGTTTTTCTAGGTAATTCCAGGTTTATACGGCGGCGACACTTATTTTTCTTCTGTGCGGCGGTGAAATTGACGCTTTTAGCGTTTCTGCGGCGGCGAGACCTATTTTTCTTCTGTGCGGCGGTGAAATTGACGCTCTTAGCGTTTAAAGTCGAGAATTTCTGGAATTTTTCTTGACATTTTCAGTTTTGTGCGGTGGATAAACGTGTTTTGCTGCTGCTGCTGGCTTGTGTGAAAATATTGCTGCTGCTGCTGCTGAGTAGTGTGGGATATTGCTGCTGCTGCTGCTGGGCGGTTTTGGATACTGCTATTGTACTTGGGTTTTGGAATTGTTACTTTTCCTAAAGTAGTGGCTGGGAAGGGTTTAATCACATATGACTCGAGGGAATGAAAGAATAACAAAGTCATTATCAATGTCATAGTTTATTTTCTCCGTCAGACAGACACGGGTCGGAGTTCCACGTGCAGTCTTTACATTGTATCTGGAGTTAAAGTCCAATCAACTGGATGTTGAATTCTTCTGCATATTCTTGGTTCGGGATTTGTATTGTTTCAATGGAGCTGTTCATTGGTTCGTTGGGTTCTATCTTCAATGTGATGGTAAAACCATTCATGTTGTTAGGATGGACTGGAGCGTCTTCTCTGCTTTGATGCTGGGTACGTTGATGACGTAGTAAATTATACTTTCTACTGAATATATGTCCACATTCTTCACAAGGAAACGTGTGGGGCTTGAACCTATGTGTATTCATGTGTCGTTGGAGATTGTCTTTTCGATTAAACGTCTTCTTGCATATTCCACAATTTGGTCTTAGTGGTTGACTTCTTCTCTCAGTCTGACAATAAGGCGCAGTTCTGGACATTTTGTAGAGTCTTGCTGTTTTCATTCGTCCCAGTGGTTGACTTTTTCTTTCAGTCTGCTGGTATGGTGCAGTTCTGGACATCTCGTAGTGTCATGCTGTTTTCATTGCATCTGTTTAGTTCCTGGAACTTCGTTATGTATCACTCTGTAGGTAAAGTCTTTTTACGTCTGTTCAGTTCGAAGGTTAGACGCAGAATGGGAAATGTATTGATCACATCTTGTTATATAGATGGTTGATTGATCGAGCCTTCAAATTTGGGGACCCCCTTAACAGCCATACCATAAGAGATAGAGCTTAGCTTATGTCACCAATCGCTTTAGATGGTCAAAATTACCCCAAAAACATATATAAGATATCTATAGTACTTGACATATGAAAATTTGCATTTTGGACCATTCTCGAAATTTTGGACCCCTCGTTACACCCTAAATATTAGAGATAGGACTTAATACATGTCACCAATCGATTTAGATGGTCAAAATTACCCCAAATACACATATAACATCGCTATAATACTTGACTTAGGAAAATTGAAATTTGGGCCAATCCCGAAATTTTGGACCAATCATAACACCCGAAATATTAAAGATATGACTTAATACATGTCACCAATCGATTTAGATGGTCAAAGTTACCTCAAATACATATATAACATGTCTATAGTACTTAATTAATTAAAAATTGTATTTTGGGCCTCTCCCGAATTTTGGACCCCTCGTTACACCCCAAATATTAGAGATACGACATCATAAATGTTACCATTCGGTTTGGTTGGTCAAAGTTACCCAGAAAACATATATAACACACCTATAGTACTTGACTTAAACAATTTTGTATTTTTGACCGTTAACGGATTTTTGGCCCCGATATCTTCTAAGCGGTAAAAGATAGAGACTTGAAATTTTCACCAATCGCTTCAGAAGCTCATTGTTACCCCAAATTCATATATACATTGTACTAGAAACGAACGGAAACTCGAGAAATCGCGGTTAAACATAGTAGTAGGGGAATGGACGAGACCCCCCCTTTTTTTTACACAGTAAAAAGCTAAAAAGTTATACTTTCAAACATGTTTGGACTTGAAATAGGGCGGCAACGTTCCCATTGGTCCGTTTTGAATATTTGAAATTCAAATCTGGTGGGAAACGTTCTCATTGGTCCGCTTGGGGTGTCGTCACTTCCGATGACGTATTCTTCCGGTGACGTCACTTCTGGTCACATCACTTCCGGCCACGTCACTTCCGGTGACGTCACTTCCGGTGCCCCACTTGCTCCACGTCAAATACGACTCATCTCGTCCCTCTCCTACTACTATGTTTAACCGCGATTTCTCGAGTTACCGTTCGTTTCTAGTACAATGTATATATGAATTCGGGGTAACAATGAGCTTCTGAAGCGATTGGTGAAAATTTCAAGTCTCTATCTTTTACCGTTTAGAAGATATCGGGGCCCAAAATTCGTTAACGGTAAAAAATACAAAATTGTTTAAGTCAAGTACTATAGGTGTGTTATATATGTTTTCTGGGTAACTTTGACAAACCAAACCGAATGGTAACATTTTTGATGTCGTATCTCTAATATTTGGGGTGTAACGAGGGGTCCAAAATTCGGGAGAGGCCCAAAATACAATTTTTAATTACTTAAGTACTATAGACATGTTATATATGTATTTGAGGTAACTTGTATTAAGTCATATCTTTAATATTTCGGGTGTTATGATGGGTCCAAAATTTCGGGATTGGCCCAAATTTCAATTTTCCTAAGTCAAGTATTATAGCGATGTTATATGTGTATTTGGGGTAACTTTGACCATCTAAATCGATTGGTGACATGTATTAAGTCCTATCTCTAATATTTAGGGTGTAACGAGGGGTCCAAAATTTCGGGAATGGTCCAAAATGCAAATTTTCATATGTCAAGTACTATAGATATCTTATATATGTTTTTAGGGTAATCTTGACCATCTAAAGCGATTGATGACATTAGCTAAGCTCTATCTCTTATGGTATGGCTGTTAAGGGGGTCCCCAAATTTGAAGGCTCGATCAATCAACCATCTATATAACAAGATGTGATCAATACATTTCCCATTCTGCGTCTAACCTTAGAACTGAACAGACGTAAAGAGACTTTACCTACAGAGTGATACATAAACGAAGTTCCAGGAACTAAACAGATGCAATGAAAACAGCAAGACACTACGAGATGTCCAGAACTGCACCATACCAGCAGACTGAAAGAAAAAGTCAACCACTGGGACGAATGAAAACAGCAAGACTCTACAAAATGTCCAGAACTGCGCCTTATTGTCAGACTGAGAGAAGAAGTCAACCACTAAGACAAAATTGTGGAATATGCAAGAAGACGTTTAGTCGAAAAGACAATCTCCAACGACACATGAATACACATAGGTTCAAGCCCCACACGTTTCCTTGTGAAGAATGTGGACATATATTCAGTAGAAAGTATAATTTACTACGTCATCAACGTACCAAGCATCAAAGCAGAGAAGACGACGCTCCAGTCCATCCTAACAACATGAATGGTTTTACCATCACATTGAAGATAGAACCCAACGAACCAATGAACAGCTCCATTGAAACAATACAGATCCCGAACCAAGAATATGCAGAAGAATTCAACATCCAGTTGATTGGACTTTAACTCCAGATACAATGTAAAGACTGCACGTGGAACTCCGACCCGTGTCTGTCTGACGGAGAAAATAAACTATGAAATTGATAATGACTTTGTTATTCTTTCTTTCCCTCGAGTCATATGTGATTAAACCCTTCCCAGCCACTACTTTAGGAAAAGTAACAATTCCAAAACCCAAGTACAATAGCAGTATCCAAAACCGCCCAGCAGCAGCAGCAGCAATATCCCACACTACTCAGCAGCAGCAGCAGCAGCAGCAGCAGCAATATTTTCACACAAGCCAGCAGCAGACGCAAAACACGTTTATCCACCGCACAAAACTGAAAATGTCAAGAAAAATTCCAGAAATTCTCGACTTTAAACGCTAAGAGCGTCAATTTCACCGCCGCACAGAAGAAAAATAGGTCTCGCCGCCGCAGAAACGCTAAAAGCGTCAATTTCACCGCCGCACAGAAGAAAAATAGGTGTCGCCGCCGCATAAACCTGGAATTACCTAGAAAAACGCACAACATTAAAAGAAAAACACTATTAAAAAGAAAATTGTTACAAAAATTAACAATACAACTAGAAAAAATAATACAAAAACGTAAAAGTAAAAACAAAATTTATACATAAACTTAACAAAAATTATAAAACAACATAAAATATATTCACGAAAACCCAAAAATAACAAAACAGATGTGGTAAAATTTGAATAATTGCAAAACAAAATACAAAATTAACTCATTAATAATTCAATTCATAAAATATGCGAAGCATAAAGTAATTAAAACACTCCTTTTATATCGCGTCAGTATAATTCAATAGAATAATCGATCCGTACACCTGGAAATTAACACCATCGATCGATTGCATCATCTTCTGGAATATTCGATCTATTAAAAGAAACATAACAATAGAGAAATGAACCGACCAATCAAATTGAGGGGAATTCAACCAATCAGATGCCGACTTTGTGATAAATCCAGCCAATCAGAACACAGAATAATCAACCAATCACAAAGCCCGTAACAAAAATAACCGACCAATTAGAACAATCGTAACAACGCGTCTACCTGTATAAAATCGAACGCACCTAGCAACTTTCTCATTCTGCAACTAACAACCGAATTGAACAGACGTTCCCAGCGAAAATAAACAGAACAAAGGTAAGTGAACTTACATTTATTTTATATATAATTAATTAATTCAAATAAAAAAATTACTTTTAGCCGAATATGAAGTTTGAAATTAAAGTTTGATTGAACAATAAAGTTATCAAAAGATACCAAATAAGTTATCAATAATACAGAATTAGATAAGTAATCAATAAAATACAATGCGTATTATCTTTTGCAGATGCATTCATGCGGATATTGTCACCAGTCCTTTGACAGCAGAAGAGAATTGTTGAGTCACTACAGAATGTTTAGAGACCATATGACCTTTGTCTGTACCATTTGCCCTAAGCGGTTTACCAGAAAAACTAAGTTGGCAGCACATATGAAAAACCAATACAAGCCCAGATATCAATGTATGGAATGCCATGCCACGTTCTGCCGACCATCTGCTTTAGAGCGTCACATTCAGGAAAGACATCAAGTAGGAGGAGCAAGTACTAAACCCCAAAAGCCTGAAGACATGTTCAAGTTAAAAATCAAAGGTCGAAAAAGTGCACCAAGATTTCAAACTACGGCTACCCATTATCAAATCCAGTTCAAAGAGATCAACGTCCAGAGCCTTCAACAATTACTACAAAGGCTACACGAGCTTTTCGACGCTATCTTGAAGAAAGTGACCGCATTTACAAAGCCAGGGGACTTAGTTCAGATTTCACTGCAAGCACCCGATCTGGACTTCCCCATTGCCATGCTGTCATGAGGGTGGACCAACTGTCCAGTAATTTATTGTTGGACGAGGTGGAACGTGTTGTGCAGTCCAACGAAAAGTTTACATTAACAAAAGATGTGGAAATGGAAGTTACACACATCAGCATGTCAGTGGGTAGCGGTAGAAATAAAACCGATTATATTGATATAAAAAGATTCCTGGGAAGTAAAACTTCAATCATCCAGATTAAAAACAAAGACCATCTGTGTTGTGCTAGAGCGATCATTACAGCAAAGGCTAAAATAGATGGACACAAAAAATTGGACACTATAAGACAAGGTCGCCGCATCCAGGAAGAGTTGGCAGTAGAGTTACATGCTAAAGCAACAATGTGGTATCGAAGAGATCAAACGATTCCAAGCAGTTCTGCCGGAGTATCAGATTCATGTCGTATCCAAAAAGCAATTCCACACTGTTATATACAAAGGACCCGAAGCCGAGAAGAAGATTTACCTGTTTACCATGACAACCACTATGATGTTATTACCAGTATGCCAGGTTTCCTGTCACGTGGCTATTACTGTTCCGATTGTAACAAAGGATACAATACTAAAGAAGAACACGCTTGCAATAACGTATGCCATTATTGTCGTAAGATTCACACCGAGAGCGAAAATGATTGGATACCATGTCAAGACTGTGGACGGTATTTTAAAGGATCAACAAATTTCGACCTGCACAAAAAGAAGACACCGTCGGGAAACTCTACTTGCACTACCTACTACAAATGCACAACCTGTGGACAAACCGTGAATAAAAGATATGGAGATCATACATGCGGAAACATCTACTGTAAAACCTGTAAAGATTTCTACCCATCCGGACATCAGTGTTACATGCTACCGGCTAATACCAAGGATGGAAAGAAGAAACAGACTTATATTTTCTTTGATTTCGAATGTACCCAGGATGACCTTGTCCAGTGCGATCAAGGATACAATCCAGACGAAACCGGTAAATGTTCAAACTGTAAACATTTCAAATGTGGCTCCCATGAACACCAGCCGAACCTGTGTGTGGTACACAAAGTCTGTTTGAAGTGTATGAATAACAGAATCGATGAACACACGTCCTGTGAAGAATGTGGGAAAAAACGAACTAGTATTTACAGGACCTGAAACCACTAAACATTTCTGCCAATGGCTATTCTCCGGAAAAAACAACGGAGCTACCGTCCTGTGCCACAACTTTAAAGGATACGACAGTTATCCTATCTTAAACTACTTGTATACCGAGGGAATATTACCAGATGTGATTCCGAACGGGACGAAGAATACGGCCGTCACTGTACCTGACTGCAATATCAGAATGATTGACTCAATGAACTTTGTACCGATGCCTTTATCCAAACTACCAAAAATGTTTGCCTTGACGGAGTTGAAGAAAGGATACTTCCCGCATTTATTTAATAGGAAAGAAAATCAATCCGTGATACTCAACCGCCTGCCAGATGCCAAGTATTATCAACCAGAAAAGATGAAGCTCGAAGAGAAAAGCGCCTTCTTCGAATGGTACAACGTACACTGGCGTTCCATGTTCACTTTACACCAAGAACTGTTGAGTTATTGCCGTTCCGATGTGGACATACTGCGAAAAGCCTGTCTCAAGTTCCGAGAATTATTTATGGAGATGACATCCACCGACGGACACGGCGGAATCGATCCATTCAAACAATGCATTACGATAGCATCAGCTTGTAGCTTGGTGTTTCGCACTTTGTTTTTAAAACCGGACACGATAGGCATCATACCCTCCCTCGGCTACCGACCCCAAGAGAAACACTCCATTAAAGCAATGAAATGGCTTCAACATCTATCTGAAGTGCACGGTATTCGGAAACAGCACGCTCGTAATGGCGGTGAGAAGGAAATTGGTGCATACAAGGTCGATGGATACCACGGCAATAAAGTCTTTGAATACAACGGTTGTTTCTGGCACGGATGTTTACGTTGTTATAGTGCCTCAACCGTCAACCCAGTCAATGGCATGACGATGTGTGAATTACACCAGCGTACATTGGATAAGAAAAGATACCTAGAAGACCAAGGTTATACCTACATCGGTGTATGGGAGTGAGATTTCGATAGAGAAATACAAAGTGATCATAACATACAAAACTTTGTAAACTCCCTCCAATATGTTTACCAATTGGAACCCAGAGATGCCTTTTACGGAGGACGAACAGAAGCATTCACAATGTACAAAGAAGCTCTTGACGGTGAAAACATTGATTACTACGACGTTACTTCTCTGTACCCCTACATCAACAAGACCGACAAGATACCAGTGGGACACCCAACCATCATCACGGAGAATTTCAAAGATATACAGCAATACGAAGAAATCATCAAATGCAAAGTACTTCCACCGAGAGGACTCTACATCCCAGTACTCCCTGCAAAAATAAACAACAAACTATTGTTCACGTTATGTAAAACCTGTGCCGAATCCAGTCAACATACACCGTGTCAACACATAAACGAGGAAAGGGCTTTGACAGGAACCTGGGTCACCGATGAACTAAAGAAAACGTTGGAGAAAGGATATCAGATAGACAGAATTTATGAAGTCTGGCACTTTGACACGGAACAATACGACCAAACGACCAAGACAGGAGGACTCTTTACCGAATACGTCAACACTTTCCTGAAAATGAAGCAGGAAGCCAGCGCATGGCCAGAATGGTGTCGAACTGAAGAAGACAAACATAACTATATCAGAGATAACCACGACAGAGAAGGGATATTGTTAGACTACGATAAAATTAAAAAGAACCCGGGGTTACGAGCTTTAGCCAAATTGATGTTAAACAGCTTCTGGGGGTAAATTCGTTCAAAGATCCAATATGCCGCAAATAAAATACTATTCCGAACCAAGCGACTATGTCGATTTGATAACTAGTGATCAAATCCATCTTATCGGTGTTAATCTCGTAAGTGATACGATGATTGGTGGAAGATATCGATACAAAGAAGAATTCGTGGAAGACTCGGGGCGGACCAACGTGGTCATTGCTGCCTACACTACAGCCCAAGCAAGACTAAAGCTGTACAGTTATTTAGAGAACCTGGACAACCGCACAATCTACGCAGATACAGATTCAATTGTATTTACATCTGAATCTGGAGATTGGAAACCACAATTAGGAGACTATTTAGGAGACCTAACAGATGAGGTAGTTGGAAATAGAATTACAGAGTTCGTGACTGGAGGACCGAAAAACTATGCCTACAGATTAGAAGCACCGGACAACGATGGAACAGAAACTGCATGTAAAGTGAAGGGGATAACACTTAACTACAAAAACGCCCTGATCATCAACTTCGATACAATTAAAGACATGGTGATAAACAACAGAAACGATGTAAAGACTATGAGCGATAATTTCCGGATCATACGAGATAATATGAAACTACTGTCCGTATATCAAGATAAAGACTATAGAATCGTATTTGACAAAAGAGTGGCCATGGACGATTATAGCACGAGGCCGTATGGATTTCAAATTGTACAGGCATCATGTGGATGGCTTTCCGACCCATGCTTGCTTTATGACGGGGAAAATAAAATATGTATATATGTAAATTAGTGTATTATTTATTGCCTAATTGAAATGCACCACAAATCATAGAGAACGAAATAAAACAATAAACAGGTGCAAAAGCTGGGGTAACGTTAGAATATAACAAAATAAAACATAGACTCCAGATTACACAAAACAAAGGGAAATAACTACGACAAAAAACAAAGAGTAAAAGGGTATAAAAAATTAATCGATAGCAATTCAACGGTTGGGTAAAGGTTATGTGTTTAACACAAGTACAGAAAATACATAGAAAAGATTGAAGTATTGGACAAAAAAAATGTCAGAGTGAAAAAGTAGGAATAAAATACATATACAAAGAATAAAAGTTCTATTCGCAATGGTTATTCAAGCAACACGAGAGAAAGCATCAAAATAGAATAAAACAATTGAAAGAAGTTAGGTTAGAATACTGAACCCGGTTGCCCCACCCCAATCGTCACACCACTCTCACACCATTTCGCTACGCTCACGGTGCTCTACGTTCTTGACGCTTGGAAGTAGGGATAATGGATGACCATATAAGGGAAATGGGCGTGGTTAATAAGCTCATTTGCATAATCGGGGGTAATTTAAGGATTTTAACATTAGCTCTATAGGAGGACAGGTGTTCTAGGGTATCCCGATTCACTACTCATGCAAAATCTGATATTCTTTTCTACAATCCTGATTTAGCCAGGTTGAGCTTTTGCCATTATTTTGTGTCCGTTGTCCATGAACTTTGCATTCAAATATATTCTACCCAGAAACCGCAGGGTCATGATAGACCTCAATCCATATCGTCAGCTAATACAAGATGACCGTCAAAGAGGGACAAAGTTAAACATTGTACCAGAAGGAGTTGCAACCAAAATTGGTCAAAATAGTCCTTGGATGTCCCAATTTCAAAATAGTAACTATCTTGTCTGCATGCAATCCAACGGGGAGCATAATTTAATATTCGACCTTACTTAGGCATTCCAAGATTTCCTTCTCTGAAACTACTTTCCCAATTGGCCAGAATTGAAAACAATAGTCCTTGGCTGGTCCCCACTTGAGATAGTATCTGACAGATTCGCATCATTTCAAAGATGATCATCAACCAAACTTGATCACAATAGTCATCGGAGTCCTTTGGATGGTACTTTAAAAACTGAAGTAAGGCCCTGGTGAGACACTGAGACTCTTGAAAGAATCATATTGTGATATTGTGAAAAGATGACATGCTGTCGTGTTAAATCGAGTAAAGGTCTTGAGTGGTCGAGTAAAAGTCGGATACAGGTCGGGAAAAAATCGGGTTATGGTCGAGAAGATCTTGTATAGAAAAAAACAATGAATCGTGTAAGTCGAGTAATGATCAAGTACTAATCGAGTTGTTCTGGAAGCGACCCGGCATAAATCGAGAAGCGAATGAGTTAAAGTCGGGTAGAAGTCGGCATGATCGGCTAAAATTTTGAAACTCGATCAAGACCGATCCATTTTCGACCTCTTCACGACTACCTCGATCAGACTCCGATTGATTCCCGACACGTTCTCGACATATAATGCACACGACCTCTTCACGATAAATTTTGACGTGTCAAAAATATTCGGGAACACAGCACGAGTTAATCAGAGCTAGTAAGATCGTCCCGATTTGGTTAGTAGACCGAACACGAGCATTCAAGATCAGTATCCCGATCGATGAGTATTCATGAATATTCATAGATCGAGTTCGGTCGAGTTGCTTTGATCGGCGGTGTAAACCTAGCATTACACGTTACAACCTATCAGATATAGTTAGTTATAGCTAAAAATCAGAGAATAGGCAAACTGGAGGTGAAAGCATAACAGTCCTGTAAATGAATTACAAGTTGCAACTAAATGTAATAAAGCTCGAGACAAAGTTTCAAATTATTCCAATTGTGACGAAAAATGTTCATTAATAGTGGATTATGGTAAGACTTAAAACAAAGAAGTGAAACGGCAAACCTGAAAATGGCTTACATGTTACAACTCGTCATAATCAAGCTTCAGACCAAATATGAAATCATTCCAATATATATTGCTGAGAAAACTGTGACCAAAAATGTGTGACGGACAGACAGATAAAAGGACGGACGGACGGACACCCTCATCATTATATACCCGTCGTTTTTTTTTCATCGTTATGAAGCTCCAGACCAAATTTCAAGTCTTTCCCACTCATACAAGCAAAGTAAACTGCGGCGAAAATTTCTCTTTCATAATGAGTGATACGACATATCGGCAAACAGAAAGAAATAAAACAAAAGACCTGAAAATAGGGTAGCTTACACTTTACAACTCATCATAATCAAACTTCAAACCAAATATGACAAAAATGTATGACAGACAGACAAACGAACGAACGGACGGACGCACAGACGTACGAACATCTCCATCATTATGTACCCACCGCTTTTACAAGTGGATTTACAGGGATTGTACTGCATTGACGTCCAGGTTTTGAATGTATCTGGGCGTAAATCAAAATTTTCACTCGAAGGTTTTAATCACTCCGACGGGCTTTCGGAAATGCAGTTCATCTGTATTCAATGTAGTCGGTCTCTAACATTACTTACTGATGCGAAACTTTCTGTGCGTTCTAATTCCCACTTCTAACTATAGCTAGTCAGCAGAATGGCAGTCTGGCGACTGAGATACGGTCGTTTAAATTTTCTCTGAAACTGCTGGGCCAATTGTAACCAAATTTGGCCTGAATCATTACCAGGGTATGCAGTTTCAAAATTGTGTTCGATTAGTCCGTTGATCAAACAACATGGCCGCTGTTACTATTGACAGAGCATGAGAGAGGGCGGAGAAGGTTAAGGGAGACCGGGAGAAAGGAGAAAGATGTCTGCAGACAGAGGGGGCGACAGAACGAAGAAAGGGGGCAGGAGGAGGGAGAAAAGGGACTAGAAAGGTAGAAAGGAGAAAAGAAAATTAAAGGGAGGCCGGGGAAAAGGGGACTGGAGACAGGAAAGAAGGGACGGGAAAAAGGAGATAAGGGACGAGAAAATGGAGCAAGGGGTCGGGAGAAAGGAGAAAGACACCACCTGTCCGCCCCTCACATAAGGGTAAATTACTGTTTTTTTTTCAAATAATTGGAAAAGCGTTACAGATATCAAGAATCTGACGAGGGTAAGATCTACCCTCCCTGCAACCTTTAAGAAATACGAAAACCCGTCTTGGAGTTACTGCCCTTTTTCCGTATAATTTTCAAAATTTTATTATATTTCATTTTTTATTAGAAAAAATTATAAGAGATAGAGGTTAACTTAAATTGCAAGAATATTCAGTATGTCACGATTTACCAACCTTGAAGTTTGGAGGAAAGTCTGAAACCCATATAGGAGTTACTGCACTTTATTGGTAAAATTTTCGATATCTTTTTCACATTTTCACCTTATTTTTCAAAACCGCTACGAGATAAAGGTCAAGTTTCTCATCTTATTTAGAACTACAATCTCTACATATGTCTGACATCTCCGCACCCCCTCCAAGATGGCCGCTGCCGTGGAACATAGTTCAACCCTATGGGAAAATATTGTAAATTGTTAATTCTTGAAAACCGTTTCCTACATCAAGTTGATATTAACTAGGCATGGTGACACGTTGGTCACCAAGCAAATATATGATTTAAGTTTAGTATCGATCATGAGTCCAAGATGGACATCCCTGTAATTTTAGTTTAACTTTGCACCCTATGGGAAAATGTTGTGAATTGCTAAATCTTGAAAACTGTTTTATTTATAAGTTGATATTAACAAGGCTTGGTAATTTTATTATTTGTACCATTCACAAACCCAAAATGGCGGTCACTAGGGAAAGTAGTTATGCGAACATATTGTTAATTGTTAATTTTTGAAAACGGTTTCTACAGCAAGTTGATATCAATAAGGCATGGTAACATTGTACATTGTGTAACATGATGGTCATTGAACATATCTATGACTTTAGTAACGATCATAAATCCAAGATGACTGCCAATGCAGATCTTATTTTTTTCCTATGGGAAAATGTTGTAAATTGCTTATTTTTGAAAACACTTCCACATATCAAGTTGATATCAACTAGGCATGGTAAATAAATGGTCATCTACCAAATTTTATATATTTGTACGAATCAGATATAAATGATGCCCGTCACAGGTGACTATAGTTTAACTTAGAACCCTATGGGAAAATGTTGTAAATTGCTTATTCTTGAAATCCGTTTCATAATTGATATTAACTAGGTATTTTAACTTTTAACATGACAGTAATCTACCAGATGAATGATTTTTACTTACAGTTGGCTGTCACCTCAGATTTATCATTTAACTCTGTCGGAAAAATTATCTTATTTGATCAATAGCCACCACGTGAGAGAACAGGCTCACGTGTGAGCATCTGGTCCTATAATCCAACTGGGGGTTTTCTATCAGGTTAGCGTTCATTGTTAGGTAGTGGTGACAACTCGTTATTCATAAATGCTGTTTATTACTTGATTGTAATTATGATTTTACAACTCAAGAGTATATCTTGACAGTGCTTGTGTACTCATTTCACTATATATTGATGCTGCTACGCCAGATGCGAGGTAAAATTGCTGCTACTGCTGCAGGGTGGTGGTGATAGTGAGATAAAATAGAAAAAAGACCAATTGTTTGACACAAACTCATTTTCACCTCTTCATTTTCTTAAAGGCCACTCTGCATTTCACCATGCTTGGGACTGGCTATAACTATATATTGTAATACACTGGGGTCGAAGTGCGTATCGAAAAATTCCTTACTTACGCGAATGGCATTTAATTTCTATAGATGCGACTCCATTAAATGCCTTATTGGCGTGAATAACAAATTGACTGCAAAAAGGTGCAAATGGACGACAATAAGGCACTTAATCGAGTCGCATCTATAGATATTAAGTGCCATTCACGTAAATTAGGAAATTCTCGAGTCGTTGCTGCATAATAAATAAACTAAACTTCCATACACAAAAAGCACTTGAAAAAGCTGTTCATTATAGAAATTAATTAACCTTCACCGGCGGATCAAGCCTTCAAATGGGGGGGGGGGGTTCATGTCGAAATTGTTACAATTTTTGTTTATTGTTCCCTCAATTATGTACGAAATTAGTTTTTCCCAGAAAAAGGGGTTATATCACCACCTCTGTATCCGCCAATGAAGGGTATAATAATATCGCAAAATGAACTGCAGGAGGATACCTTTAGTGTATTAATATTTCAAAACTTAAGTCATTGTTACTTTTGAAAGTACTGAACAGCAGTGCCAGCCTTGTGCTTACGTCGGGTACTAACTGTCTACCATCAGAAACATCATCCCAGTGGCAAAAAAACACACACACACAAACTCGCATGAGCCTCCCCCTGAAAATCAATGGCCGTCCCCTAATCCTGCAGATAACCATTTCGACATCTAATATGTCCTCGATGAGTATAATATCAAACATTTCAAGCCCCAAAACGACATCACTGATGTGAACGAATAACAAAAAGGACAAAAAGTAACACCTTAATCACCTAGGAGAGAGGTGTTAGTGAGGGGAATACAAAGTTGACAGAATTTCTAAATTTGAGATATTTTTGTGTCGCCTGCACCTAGTGCAGGATCGACACATCGGGATCACTATCCGTCTTGCGTCCGTCTGTCCGTTCGTCTGTCTTTACAACCGCATCTCCTCCTAAACCACTTGGTACTTTCCAACCAAACTTACAGGAATTCTTCAGTATATATTGAAGATGTGCACCATGGATTTTGTTTTTCTTTCCTTTTTTATATTTTATAGCTATATTTGTACTTTGTTATTATAGCTTATTGGAGTCTTACTCGTAGGGTTTGCCTCCATTATCCACAACTCCTCGTAGACCGCTGGGTACTTTCTAACCCAACTTGCAGGAATGCTTCAATATATATTGCAGATGTGCACCATGTATTTTTTTTTCTTTAATTTGTATTTTTTTAGATGTTCTTGCTATCTTTGGACTTTGTAATTTTAGCTAAATTGGAGTCTAAGGATTTGCTTCCGTTATCCGCAACTCCTCCTAGACCACTGGGTACTTTCAAACCAAACTTGTAGGAATGCTTCAATATATATTGCAGATGTGCACATGCATTTTGTTTTATTTAATATACATTCTTGAAGTTTTCTAGCTATCTTTTGATTTTGTCATTTTAGGCTATGGAGTCTTTGGGGTATGCTTTCCATATCTGCAACTCCTTCAAACTGCTTTGTACTTTTCAATCAAACTTGCAGGAAGGCTTCAATATACATTTCAGGTGTTCACAATGTATTTTGTTCTGCTTTATTAATATTTTTCATGCTTTAGTTGGGTTTTGTCATTCTGTAACAAAACATGAATTCTTGAATATATATATATATATATAGTGCAGGCGATACATGTGTTCCGTGGAACATCCATTTTAACTCTTCAAATGATCTGTTTTCGTCCATGCTACACCGGCCTTTTGCACGACTTCGCCGGCGATACCGACAGGAACAAGCATATGGATGAGACATATGCAAATTCTTCCTTGAAAAATAATTAGAAGACTAAGAACAACCTCTTCGTCTCGACTCCCTAGCTTCTTGAAATCAGGCAGAAAAAAGATGATGTACTAAACGTCAATAGACGTATGACCTGGAAATGTAATATGTATCTTTCGATTTCGAACTTCAACTCGTTACCGAACATTGTCTCTATTCATTTAATATGTATAAGCTTGCTTATGGGACTTGCCAGTAAGCGAGAGTACACTTTTAATCATTCTCCCTAGTAATTACTATGTCTGTATATGGACATCATTATCTGGGCAGCCAATTAACTTCACGAATGCAGAAATGTCATAAATAAACCTCCAAACAATTGTATTTATAAACCAAATAGCTATTTTTAAAAATCGTACAAACGACTTTTATAACCGTTTTAACGATTTAAAAAAAAAAAACGTACAAACGATTTTAAAAACCGTACAAACAATTTTTAAAATCGTACAAACGATTTTAAAATCGTACAAACGATTTTGAAAAATCGTACAAAAGATTTTAAAATCGTACAAACGAATTAAAAAATCGTTTTAACGATTTTAAAATCGTACAAACGACTTTATAAAAATCGTTTAAATGATTTTTAAAATCGTACAAACAATTTTTTAAAATCGTTTAAACGATTTTTAAAATCGTACAAACGATTTTTAAATCGTACAAACGAAATTAAAATCGTACAAACGAATTTAAAAAATCGTACAAACGATTTTAAAAATCGTTCTAACGATTTTAAAATCGTACAAACGATTTTAAAAATTGTTATAACGATTTAAAAAAAAACCGTACAAACGATTTTTAAAATCGTTTTAACGATTTTTATTATATTTTTTTTCTTCTACTTGGCACGAATAAGCTGTCGTAACCCAAACATAGGAAATCCATAATTTCAGAAAATAATAATGATAAGAATTATAATAAGAATGTATGTTGCGAGACAGCATATTGTCATATAAATTAGACAGAGTATAAAGAAGGTTTTTGTAGCTGTTGTACATTGAGAACAACGAAATGAAAATATGAAATAAAATTAAAATCTAAAAAAGATAAACGAGAAAGAAAGAAAATGAAGAAAAAAGTCAATATTTTAGTATATCATGTCGATTTCTACCCGACTTCAACTGATTCGCTTTTCGATTTATGCCAAGTTGCTTCAAGATCAACTCGATTGACACCCGATAATTACTCGACTAACACGATTCTTTTTCTATACAAGATCTACTAGTTTATTACCCGATCATCTCCCGAACTTCATCAGACTTACACTCGACTAGTCAAGACCTTTCCTCGATTTAACACGACGACATTTTTATCCTTTCACAACAGTAAAGAGGCTTTCAAGAGCCAAGTCGATCACTTTGCATCTGATTCTAATGGTAGGTTTACACTGCCGATTAAAGCAACTCGACCGAACTCGATCTATGAATATTCATAGATATTCATGAATATTCATCGATCGGGAAACTGATCTAGAATGCTCGTGTTAGGTCTACTAGCCGAATCGGTGCAATCTTACTAACTCTGCTTAACTCGAGCTGTTTTCCCGAAAATTTTTGACAGGTCGTGTGCATTATATGTCGAGAACAGGTCGGGAATCAATCTGGGTCTGATCAAGGTAGTCGTGAAGAGGTCGAAAGGGATCGGTCTTGATCGAGTTTCAAATTTTTAGCCAATCATCCCGATTTCTACCCGACTTTAACACATTCGCTTCTCGATTTATGCCGAGTCGCTTTTAGACCAACTCGATTAGTACTCGATCATTACTCGACTAACACGATTCTTTCTTTTCTTCTACACAAGAACCCGATTTTTTCCCGACCTGTATCCTACTTTTACTCGATAACTCTAGACCTTTACTCGATTTAACACGACAGAATGTCATCTTTTCACAATTTCACAACACGAGGCTTTAAAAGTCTCAGTGTCTCACTAGGGCCTTACTTCAGTTTTTAAAGAAGCCATCCAATGAGTATTGTTATCAAGTTTCGTTGATGATCATCTTTGATATGATGAGAATCTGCCAGATACTATTTCAAGTGGGGACCAGCCAAGGAATATTGTTTTCAATTTTAGCAAATTGGCAACGTAGTTTAAAAATACATTCTTTGAATGCATTGGTTAGGTCGAATATTAAATGATGTTCCCCGTTGGATTGCATGCAGACAAGATAGATACTATTTTGAAATTTGAATATCCAAGGACTATTTTCTTCCGGAGCACCTGATGATAACTCACACTGCTAGTGCCTTAGTATTGTGGCGTTTTTGTTCATTTTTGTTTGTTTGTTATGTCTTTCTCATACTGTCTCACTTCCTGTTGCTGTGAATTGCCGTAATTTTGGATTTATGATTTTAGAATTTCCCTTTTCCTCGTCTTGCTTCGGTATTATTATGCCGATGTATTTATCAATTTTGATTGCAATTGGTCCAGTGAAAATCCTTCTGTAACAATGATTAATTTTGTTCCCTTTGGCGGTCATCTTGTATTAGCTGACGATATGGCAGACAACACTATTTTGAAAAGGGACCATCATTTGGCAATCGTAACAAGTTTGGTCTAATTGGCTTAGGGGTTTCAAGGTAACGTTTGAATGAGTTATCTCATAAGATCCAAGTTAAAACTATATTCCCAGTTGGCGGTTATATTTGATTAGAAGCGGACATGACGGTTTTTTTCACATTGAACCAATCGATGTCTATAATGACTCTGCGGTTTTTTGGTAGAATATTTTTTAATGCAAAGTTCATGGACAACGCACACAAATAATGGCAACAGCTCAACCTGGCTATATCAGAATTGTAGAAAAGAATATCAGATTTTGCATGCTACTAGTAGAATTAAAGGATGACGTGCAGAGGGCTTAAATTCAATAGACTAGATATGCTGACAGAATTTGAAATTTAATCCAAGATGTACCCAATATACACACTCCAGAAACAGATTCACTAAATACATGAATTCCAGAATAAAATAGTGTATCTTTCAAGCAGGTTGGTACTCTAATCACACTGTATGATTCAAGCTGCGGTTTTGAACATTTGTAAGACAAAAAAAATCTATTACATTTGCAACTGCCATATGATGTATCCAACGGGCAGCCGCTTTCACCATTTTCACTTTCTACTTTCTTCGGATTTTTCTACAGAAAGCATTTTCAAAGCTATACACTGAAACTACTGTAAATCTAGTTACCACCGATGTCATGTGATGATATGTCTTCTGTTTCATGTATCAGATTAGTCCTACATGTAATGACAGGAAAATCGCACAGTAGCAATCTAACGAATGATGACCTGCTAGAATGTTAAAGCGAACATTCATTCCTCTATAACGATGGCTTTGAAGCATTTGCTATTGTTTAATCAAAAATACGCGCCTTCTATGTCAGATCCGCCTTCTCGGCTACTCTATATCTATCACAGTTTTCATCTTTTCCTTTAAGCATTAGCCAAATGACCACAAATTTTGCTGCTCTACCACCATGATGAACTGTTCCCTGAATTTTCGCGTTTTATCCCCATATTTACAAACGTACAACTAACAGGACAAAACTCGAGCACACTCGACCATTTCACGATCTCTTCTCGACCAGGTCTAGTTAATCAAACACAAATCGGGCCATGATCTGGCACAATCTGACAAAGTCTGGTTGGTCGAATGAAGATCGAGCATAAGTCGTACGTGAATCGCAAAGAGATCGAAAATGGTCGAGTGTTAGTCGTGTTAAATCGGGTAAAGGTCGAGTTGACATCGTGAGCTAGCTTGATCAATAAATTTTATGACGTTGATCGGGATAAAACAGAATCGTTGAGTTGATCGAGTTGGTCTGATCGGCGATGTAACCCTACACATAAACACCTATGATTTACCAAACCGCAAGTTTGATTTCAACTCGTGGCTATCCATAGCCTACGAACCCATGTTGATTCAGAAGAATCCCGATTTAAAGTAGCCATTCAATGACTTCTGCAATCAAGTTTTGCTGGTAACAATCAACGTCGGTCGGATACTAGTTTTAGAGGGGACAAGCCAAGAACTATTGTCATAGGGGCTAGTTGAGTAGAATATCTTTGAATGGATATCCATATATAAGACAATATTCCCTACTGGCAGCCATCTATATTACTGATGGATATTATTTTGAAAAGGATATCTCAATGGACAATTCGCTCCAATATTTTCAGTGATTTCGGAGAACATCTTTTAAGGTATTCTTGCGGATACTATGATAAACACTGTTGCCTTTGGTGGCCATCTTTGATTAAATGACGATATGACAGACACCATTTTGAAAAGGTACCATTAAAGTATTATCGTAACCGAGTTTGACTGCAATTTGGTCAGGAGTTTATGTTGTTATGTTTGTATGAGTTTTCCAATAAGATCAAATTTCATATTATATTCCCCGTTGGCGGTAATATTGGATTAGATGCGGACATGACTGACATTTGTTTACTCAAATTGAACCAACATAGTTTATCATGACTAATTGTGGTTCCACTTGTCTAAGCGGTTTTTGGGGAGAAGGTATTTGAATGAAAAGATAATGGACAACGAAAGCAAGGTGATGGTAGAAGTTCAGACTGGCTATACCAGGTGACAATAAGGAATGTTGTATAGAAAAGAATATCTCAGACTTTGCATGCTACTATAGGAATCGAAGAATATCATGCAGATGGCGAAAGTCAACCGGTTGTGCTGGTAGAATTTGAAAATTGAATCTACGATGTACCTTATACACACATTCCGGAGACAGATTCACCATCAGCAATAAATACGTAAATTCAAGAATAAAATATGTTTTGCGAAACGCAGGGTGGTTCTCTAATCACAAAATATGTTTCAATCCAAGCAAAATGACGTCAGACAAATGCGATCTTGAAGATTTGTAACATATAATTTCTTTCAGATTTGCTTCAGGCAAATGATGTACCATGTTGACAGAAGCCAGCCATTTCCACTTTTTCAATACTTGAATTGTTCTTATAACAACCCGGTAAAGAGCTACATATCGAAACTACTCTAAATTTAGTTATCATCGATATCATATGATGATATGTCTTCTGTTTCATGTATCAGTTTATATATAGTCTTACATGTAATGACAGGAAAATCACATGTACTGTATACGCATTATGACGCATGATAAGGGTGATGACCTGCTAGTATGTTTTAGCAAAAATCATTTCCTAATGATAATTACTCATATGATTTTGTACCATTTGCTATCATTTAACCCATATTTCACGCCTTCTGTGTCAGATCCGCCTTCTCTGCATCTCTAGTTCCACCACAGTTATCATTTTTTCTTTGAAGTTTTAGCTACCTGAACCATGGATATATCTGCTCTAGCAAACTTCTGGACTGTTTCTTGTATTAACATGTTATCCCTATATGGGAGATGTGGCTCTTTTTCGGGGTGTCGGAATTAGAAGTTTTTAAGCTTGGGATTTCGGAATTTTTATGATTTAAGCCAGGGATTTCAGGAAAAAAATTTACCGGTATCGGGATTTCATCAATCTTTAAGTTTCTTTGTAGTTCGATATTTCGTGATTTAGAAAAAAAAGTCGGGATTCCGGGATGAGACACCCCTCGCCCCTCCCCCTTCTATATATACTAACAGGTCAAAACTAGAGAACACAAGACCATTATACATGTACGACCTATTCCCGACCAGGTCTCGTAAATTATACACAAATCAGGACATGATCTGCCTCAATCTGACAGTCTGGTCCAGTGAAAGTCGCGTATAAGTCGTATGTGAATGGTAAGGAGATCGAGAATGGTCGAGTATTAGTCGTGTTTAATCGGGTACAGGAAGAGTCGACGTAATGAGTTAGCTCGATAAATGAATTTAATGATTTTGATCGGGAAAAATGGCATAGTCGTGTTGACTGAGTTGATCTGATCGGCAGTTAAAACCTGGCCTAACCTACCATAGACGTTTAATTCAGAAAATTTTCGATTTAAACTGAATTTTCATTGTGATAGTATCACCGGATACAGTCCTTGTAATTGTATATGTTACGTGTAATACTTCCACGTTTATATGGGGTCTGTCTCAAAATGAATTTTTACAACAACTTTTTTAAACAAAGTGACATTCGATTGATTAGGCCAAACCAATTGGATTCTCTGTTTGGCTTCAACTTTATTTTTAAAATGTAGAAGAGTATGAGTTCATTTAAAGTCAGCTTGAATCAGGTAAAAACATTTTTTTCATCATTTTTTTCCGATTTCAGTTTATGCAATTCCTTTTAAAAAATATAGTACTTCATATTTTTCGTCTTCTTCAGTTACAATCAAAACGCCATTTTAATCACCAAAACGAAACAAAAATCCCTTGTTTAATTGTTTTGTTATAAAATCACACATTTTCAATGCGCGCTGACACAAACCATAGAAATTACTTGCCTTGGGCTTACTAAATCTAATTAACAAATTTCGTAGTTTCACTTGGCATAGTTAAAAGGAACCGGTCTAGCATTAAACAGATGTAAGGTATAAAACGAGTGGGCAAATACAAAAAAATGCCAGCGAAATATGAAAAAGAAAGGAAATAGGGTAAATGTCAAGGAGACAACATCCCATATCCAGGTTAAAACGACCAAAAAAAAAAAACAAAAAAAAACAAAACATCTAGGGGTCACCATATGGTCTTCAACACAGTGAGGAACCTCTAACCATATAGTAAGCCCTAAATGGCCCCGAAAAGGTAAAAAAGTGAATAAATCAATGGAAACAAACCACATCCAATAACCCAAATATCAAGAAACTAAAATTTTATAAGAAGACAAGGATAAGCCAATGACCAACATATTCCTGACAAAAATTGCGGTGGGGTTAAACTCGTTTTCTTGGATCCAAACCCTCCCCCTATGTGTGGTGAATGGCTAAAAATAAATACACAAAAAGACTCACAGTAAAAATCAAACTAGAAAAAAGTCCAACTTATCAAGACGGGTACCCTTACAAAGTAAGAATAAAACTGCCCAGCAAACAATATTACGTTGCAGTAACGTCACAATACGTCGTTTTCGAGATAAAGATCTACCTTGTACTACAGGGTGACATAATCATCTTAGCACTTTCTCACGTGATAATAGTGATGTTGCGGTGCTAGATGTCTTCCGCTTCGCACTTGCTGTAAATACCAATATCTTATTCGACAAGTTCCACTAATATATAATGTTGTAAAAAGTCTTATTTTTTTCATTCTATTTTATTATGAAGCTCGAAGTTAAGAACCGCAGTTACATGACTGCACTGTCTTCAGGAGAACACAACATTTTATGTTTGGAAGTAAACTTCAATTTCGTCGCATTTGCGTCGATTAAACTGCAAAAAGTTTTCTTCAAACTTTGCAAATAAAAATCTCGTCATACAGAACATCTTCACGCTTGTGTTACAAATAAGGTAGCCTTGCTGAGACTCATTGACATCATTTGTGTTGGAAATGTAATAAATCGGAAATGTGTATGAACCTGAAAATGACCGGAGACGTCATAAAAGATGTTACGTAATTCCGGGAATGAAAGGATCTCGAAAACGACGTATAAAGTCACCTTTTTGATGCAGCAACGTTATACCCCGACGCATATCCCAACACTGTAGCGACGTTTGCATGACATTTCTACAACGTATCCAAATAGACTTTTGTGTGACTTTTCCAAGACTTTTTTTACAACGTTAATTAAACGTTACTACACCAACTTTTAACATTCTTAAACGTTTCCATAACGTCATACTTACGACGTCAAAATATACCAATCTCTTATAATAATCGCTTCCAAAAGACATTCCTACAACGTAGGTTAATCTCCTACAGAGTATATTTTCCAAGCGTTTGAAAGCATACCGGAAGACATCCAGCAACCTTATTCTTGAAACGAAAACAGGTAAGAATCACTGAAAAATATTTTTTTCTTATAAAAAGAACTCCCATTTGTGATTTTTGATATCAACCTGCTGCATCGTGTAAATTGGACTTAGCTTAAAAGCTTGTTTCATGGGTATTACTTACAACATATCCTTTCCTTTCTTACTTATTTACACGATCATGAATATCATCTTCCTGTGTTCAAGTGGGGAAGGTGTATACGTGTATGAGTTTGCGGAAATTACTGATAAAATGTTTAATTGATTTTTTTTTTGCAGATCGAATATTCTCGGTCATGACTAACTACCTTGTTGTTTTCTTCGAGAGATAGTATACGATCATATTATTTTATTATAGCTATCGTATTAATTGTAATAATTGGAAAAAAGTACTTGTGTTTGTTTACAAATAATTTCGATTATCCATTCCGCCATAGCAGAACATGATATCTAGCGTCCATGGTTATATTTCGTCTTAAAAGCAAATTGAATATGTTTTGAAAACAGTGACAATTAGTATCGCTTGAATAAATATTTACAAAGGAAGTTCAAATAAAAATTCTAAAGCAATCTTCGATAAAAAGCTAGGTCTACACTCTCGAGCACATAGAGCATCAAAATCTCTTGTAGAATAATTTCATCCTTTCGAGCATGATAATCTCATATAGAACAAGGTCATCCATCATGAGCACCAGTATATCTTGTTTATCAAGGTAACCCAACTCGAGCATTAGGATTCATGTTGAACAATGTTATCCATCTCAAGCATCATGTCTCTTGTTGAACAATGTCACCCAACTCGAGCACTAGGATATCTTGTAGAACAAGATCACCAATTTCAAGCACCAGTCTCCTGTTGAGCAAGGTCATCCATTTCAAGCATCAGGGTCACTTGCTAAACCAGGTCATCCATCTCGAGCATCATGATATCTTGTATAAGAAGGTCAACCATCTCGAGCAATAAGATCTGTTGTTGATTAAGTCACCAATCTCGTGGGTCAGGAATTCATGCTGACCCAGGTCACCCATCTGGAGAACCAGGATCTCATGTTGAACAAGGTCAGCCATTTCGAGTGCCAGGATCTCATCTTTGACAAGGTCACCTATCTCGAGCACAAGGAATTTTGCTGAAAAAGGTCACCATATCGAACATCAGGATCTCATGCTGAACAATGTCACTCACCTCGAGCACCAAGATTGGTGCTCAACAAGGCATCATTGCGAGTACCAGTATTTCATTCTGAACAAAGTCACTATCTCGAACACAGGGATCTCATGATAAAAAAGGTCAACCATCTCGAGCACTAGTCCTATGATCTCTTGTTGAACAAGGTCATCTATCTGGAGCACCAGAATATTTTGTATAACAGGTCACCCATCTCGGGCGTCAGGATATCTTGTATAACAAGGTCACCGGTCTCGAGCACCAGGATCTCATGCTGAACCAGGTCAACCCTCTTGTGAACTAGGACCTCATGTATACAATGTCACCCACGAGGATCTCACTCTGAACAGGGTCAAACATCTTGAGCACCAGGATCTCATGCTGAACAAGGTAACCATCTCGAACACCAGGATCTCATGCTTAACAAGGTCACTCATCGCAAGCATCAAAATCACAAGCTGAACAAGATCACTTATCTCGAGCACCAGGATTTTAGACCAAGATGTCTTGTTGAACAAAGTCATCCATCTCATGCATCATGATCTTTGTTAAAAGAAGTCAATATTAACTTAATATCACTTGTTACATTTTTGTATTTCTTCTTGCTTGCAATGACATTTAAGATAAAAACAAAGGTACTCATGAACTAGCCATCTACATGTGCGAGATAAACATCAAGATTTAATGTTGCAATACGAAAATGAATGTCTTTGCTTTGTTATAGTTGCCTATTTTTGCAAGTGAACAATAGTGAATGTAATAGACTTCAAATGCCAACACATGGTAAATATTGTAGTGCCTTATTTTTCTACAACTTATTCGTCTGACATATTTTTTTTAAATGTTCGATACCACAACGAACAATACTGATTTTCATGCGTGTACCTATTGACGGTGAGTTGAATTGCAGAATAACCAAAATCTACACGACAGGAATAAGGATGTTTTGATTTTGATCGTTTTTCTAAAAAATATAATAATTTAATACACTTGAGTGACGGAAGTGCTGTGAAAAAAAAAAAAAACACATGCGCACTACTTAAATTCTAACTGATTGGTACTTACGTCGCATTGACGTTGTTTTCACATTATTACTTTCCAATGATGGCGTACAAGATAAAATAATTAGTCATTTTAAACAAGAGACAGTATTTAAAACAATTTTATTCAATCTTTAAAAAATGCTTGCTAAAATACTTATAACGTTGTGAAAACGTTACAGGAAGCGTAAAACTATAACATCGGATCAACTTTCTATAAACGACCTCTAGAAAATTACAACGTTACATTCACGTCAATAGTACATTGCATTATTTGACGAGACGAAAAATTAATACTGGAGTTTCGAGTTCGTTGCTTTTTTAGTGTGGAGGTAAAAATCATTTGGCAGTATAAATTTTTAAGGGGAAATCAATTTTCAAGATATCGGGAAATTTACTATAATTGATTTGTAAAAGAATTAGTCACGATCCTAAAGGTTGTTGTAATGCATTGAGTCGTTGATTGACAAAGTAGGCGCTTTAACACATTGTTTGACGATATTTTCGTAATCAGGCAGTACCAAAATACTGAAATTATTTGCTCCACCAGACCAAAATAAAATTCATACAAATTACAGATATATACAATTCTCAACTGTTTGCTGGATGCGTACCATAGCAACTGATTATATGTGTCGTAATGATTTTTTTGCCTATGTCGTAGTAGGACTTTGGCTCTGGTAAAAACGAAGAGTTACAAATTAAAACAACTTTTATTCACTGGGAATCTCCATGTAATTGAAGATTAGGACACAACGGCCTAATTTAAACACAATCATTCACGTGCTTGGAGATCCCACGAAATCTTCGTTTTACCAATGAAAATCTTTGTTATAAATAGTCTTTTTGATTGTTATAAATAGTCTTTTTGAAAACTAAAATATAATTGGTTACAATGTAAGTACTTAGTTTCTAATGTCAGCAAATCTGTCAACCTAGATACATAACACTCAATTAACAATAAAACTAATTTGACAATAACTTTTAATTAGGAACACCTGCCATTAACTGAGAAAAGCCATTTAAAGTATTGAGTAACTTTTCGTCAATTTGTGACACTTAGTCCATTAATCAATATTGAATATGTCTTTAATATCTACTTAAATTATTATCTTTAAAAAACTATGTATAAATAAATGGCATAAGTAAATTAATTGAAAAAAATTTGATAAAATGATTTTAAAATAAAAAGACTATTTTCCCGCAAAATAAAATGTTAACTTTAAAATAAACCTTCACGGCTATTTATTATTTTTGCAAAGCAGTTATATTTCCCATTTTGTAAATTCAAAATTTCAAAATGTATCTATAACTTTTCCTCTCTGCCTCGTTTAGCTTTGGACCCCAAAGCTAGGTAACATCAGCTGTTTATATACGATAAAATAATAATTAGACAAAATAGTAATATACAATGAAAATTATAGTGTTAGTTATTGTCCACTTCAGTATAGGTAAAGTTTGTTGTGTAAGGTTTCATAAATGCCCAGTTACGTACTATAAATATATGAGTAAAAGTTCGTTAATAACTAGATGAATATTCAATTATATACAAACCACAAAACACTTTGCATTCAATAGTCCATTCTTGATGGCCCACTAATGAAAATTTCTTGGCATAAGTAGTATAAAAAAAATAAGTACATCACACCTGAAAAATATGCTTCAAAAGAATAAATTAAGAATTAGACACATAGGTAGCTTAACAACTGTTTAAAATACACAGTGACCACTCGTACAATTTTGAAAATTTTTGTTGTACTTTTGTTGAACAGGTTCTACAACTCTAAAATCAAACATGCCAAAAGTAAAGATAAGCAATTAAATGAGCCAAACGTAGAACCAATGTTTCAAAAGGGATACTTAAAAACTATCACCAGGTACAATTGTTCTTTGCAAGTTAGAATAATTTCAGTAAAACAAATTTTAGAAGCATCTCCACTTTCCTAATATATCACTTTTTAACTCCGACCCATGTTTCAATTGGAAACCATAAAAGACAAGAAAATTTATCAAAAACATAAATACAATGACACGTGTTTCATCATTCAAATAAATATATTTAATCATACTATATTCTATATACTGTATTATTTAGCTTTGTATCCGGCTCAGCTCGTGTGATATTTATCTCATATTTTTCTCATGTATTTGACTCTGGTCTGTACCATAAATGAATGTAAGTCTATTACCAAAATAAAAGGAAATTATCACAGTTATGTTCTCTAGAGTCAAATAACCAAAATATGCCTAAAATTAAAAAATGTGTGCAGCGATTTGTCAAATAAGTGTGCGTCCACACTTTAGCACTTTGAAACAACAGAAACTCTGTTAATGTGACAAAACACCACAATTTACTCGATAATTCATCTTTCTTCAGAAAAAAAATGTCAAAAGGATCTAAAAAGCGGTCTTCAGAATCTGACACTAGCAAACAAACCGATGATAATACCTTCGGTAGATAGAAGATGCATGCATGTGGGTTTATTTTCATTAAATGGTGTAAACTGTTAGAGTTTTGTATGACCTATCGTCTTTTTAAACATGTGTTGCGTTTTCTCCTTGCGGCAGTTTGAGTATGTGTTGCAAAAAACTTACGTATTAAAAATTCAGAGACATATTCCTCAGGTTCCCACATTAGTTTAGAACCATCCGCCAACTTAACCAGGAAATGTTTCTTTCCTTCCACGCGCTTTACTTTCAAGAGTTTTTCCGCAGGAAAGAATTCTTCCTCATTTGTCTACGCATTGCTATCATCATTATTCTGTGTATTTTCAGTAGTTGTGTTACCTTCATCTTGTGCCTCTTGCACGTTTCCATTAGCTTGATTATCATCTTGTCCATTTTGCTGCTGAACTATTTCATTAGGTTGAATCTGATGATCTTTAGGATCCTTATACAATATAAGCTCTTTTGCATTGATCATTGACTTCAGTTCCTTATTAACTTTGCAGAGTCTCAATTTGTATGTGAAATTAGGACCTAACTCAGTAATGTAATAAGGACCTTTGTATTTATCTACCAATTTAGGTGAACGACCGACTGGAACCACGTGTTGCCGAAGTAAAACCAAATCTCGTAATTGAAATTGTGGTATTTTCGAATTTCAGTTGTGTCTTTCTTTGGCTTTTGCCTGTTTTTGTTTCATATTTTCAGTTGCCAAATCTCGTGTAATTTTTAAATTTGATAGAACGTCTTCCAGTTGAAGTTTGGCGTCCGCTGACAGTGACTGTTTTGGTAAAACAGAGATGTCAAAGGGTAGATTCATTTCTCTGCCAAACAACAAATGAAAGGGAGAAAACTCTGTAGACTGAGTTGCAGGAGAATTTCTGATCGCCATTAAAATTCCAGGTAATTTATGTGGCCAATTATTTTGATCCTTGTCACAGTATGCTGTGAATGATTTAATTAGAGTTGAGTTAGTCCTTTCTACCAACCCATACGTCTGAGGATGAAACGAGCTAGTATGATGCCTCGTGATATTAAAAACTTCACACAAAGAAAGAACCAAAGTTGACATAAAATTCTTTCCTCTTTCTGAGACTAGAATTCGAGGCGCTCCGTAGCGAGCAAAATCTCTGAAAATATAATTTTTGCTACTTCGGATGCCTCTTGAGTTCTCATAGGAAAAGCCTCTACCCATTTAGTGAAAGAACAACCATGATAAAAAGATATTGATACCCATCTTTTGTTTTACTCAACTTCAGAAAGTCCATATGCCACCTTTCAAATGGTCCAACAACAGGTTAAGGAGTGAGAGGCGGATTTTTGCGTTTGTTGTCAACTTTGATGAGTTGACATTTGTCACAGGAGAGGATATGTTTTTTGACTGTTTGGTGCATTCTTGGCCAATAGTACTTTTGTCTCAAAGCAGCCAAAACCCTATCAACTCCGAGATGCGTTCCGCCAAAGTTTATGTCATGAAATGCTATTAATGCATCATGACGTAATACTTCTGGGAGGCATAACTGCTTTATATACTTCTCACCCTCCTCTGTTTTGAACCGTTTCTGAAACCATTTGAATAGAATACCATCACATAGAGAGAAATCTTGAGCTTCTGCTAGAACCTTTGTTCGAACTCTGTCATCATTTGGCAAAATATTATCTTGTAAATATTCAAACATTCCCTTGAAATCTGGATCATTCCTTTGCAACTGACTCATGTTAGAATTAGCCGACAATTTGGTATTATGAATATCTGGATCCAAAGGAGCTAGAACAGGGTACTTGTCATAGAATAACTCCAGTTCTACTCGTTCGGATTGTTCTTCAACTTCAACAGACGAAATATTTACTGCATTTGCATCCGTAACATATACTTTAACTGGCAATGCCTGAATTGTATCATCGGTCAGCTCAGTATATGGTCGTCTGCTTAATGCGTCAGCCACCTCGTTCATTTTGCCTGGTTTATGAAGTATTTCAAAATCATAATCCATCAATTTCAAAGACCAACGACCCAATTTACCAACAGCTTCTTTTTGATCCATGAAATATTTTAAAGCCTTGCGATCCGTAAATATTGTGAATCTCCTAGTTAAATATGTACGAAATTGCTTAACACCTTCTATTACAGTCAAACATTCCTGTTCCGTCGTACACCAATTTCTTTCTGCTTTTGAAAGACTCCTTTCTCCGTAGGCTATTACATGCTCACGACCTTGACTATCTAACTGACAAAGAACAAAACCAATAGCCGTCTTACTAGCATCACAAGTCAGCATAAAGGGTTTATTCATGTCAGGATAAGCCAAGATCGGTGCTGATAATAGCGCTTGTTTCAACTTATCAAAAGCTTCTTGACACTGTGACGACCACTGAATTTTCTTTTCACAATCTTTTCTCAAAAGAGCATTTAAAGGAGAAGCAATTTTTGCAAAGTTATCCACAAACTTCCTATAATAAGAACACATGCCCAAGAAAGATTTAACCTGTTTTTGAGTCTTTGGAACCGGAAATTTAATAACTGCCTCTGTATTAGAAGAATCAACTTGAACTCCATGTTTTGAAATGATGTGACCTAAGTATTTTACTTCCTTCGCTGCAAATCTGCACTTGCTTGGTTTCAAAAGTGAGATTAGCATCACGAAATCTGTTAAATACTTGCTCTAGATGCCTAAGATGCTTTTCAAAATTTTCACTGAATATCAAAATATCGTCAACATAAACCAAAACGAATTTCCAATTAAGACCTCTTAGAACCTGAGTCATTATCACATTATCATTTGAAAACTGATCGGAGCATTACGAAGACCAAAAGGGCATACGCAACCATTCAAATATACCATTTCTAGTGATAAATGCTGCCTTGTGCCTTGTCATTTCATCCATTTCTATCTGCCAGAATCCAGAATGAAGATCAAGTGATGAAAATATCTGTGCTTTTGATGCACCTACTGTGTCGAATACACATTCAAGTCTTGGCAAAGGCCATGACAAAGGTTTTGTTTGTTTGTTTAGACCTCGAAAGTCGACAACAAATCTCATTTCCCCAGATTTTTTCTTCACTAAAAGTACAGGAGAGTGGTACTCACTGTTTGATGGCTAAATGATTTTGTTCTGCAGCATCTTTTCTACTTCACTGTTGATGATCTGTTCAGTGGGCGGAGACTGCTGATACACTGGTCGTCGTACTGGTCTGACGTCTTCATATGTCTCAATCTTATGTTTGTGCACATTTGAATGACCTAATTCTGAAAGACTAGTTGCAAAAACATCTCTATTGTTGTTCAAAAATTGTGTTAATGTCTCTTTTTGTTCATGTGTCAAATCAGAATTATCTAAATCAAAATCAATTGGTGTTTTCTTGTCATTTCCGGTGTTCAATGTGTTCACATGCGTTTTTAATGATGGTTCATTATTTAGCTCTTGTATGGTTTCTACATGTACATCTTCGACTGTGGCTAATACCTTATTTGAAGGAATAGTAATTGATTTGTGTTTTAGTGGGATTTAAAACTCTAATGACTGCTGTCTTCTTATTAACTTTAACCAAAGACTCAGCAGCCATCAGAATTAAACCCTGAATTTCTTGAACTGGTTCTAAAAGAACTATATCCCCTGAAATCCGTTTTGAAATTTTGACAAAAATGTTACGTTCGTGCTGTGGGGTATAGTTACAGTTGACATATTCCGTGCAAGTCCGGTATTAGTTTGTAATTTGCAAATTTTTGGTGTATCAGGCAGATGCATTGTGTTTGTGGCTAAATCAAGTTGTACGCCATGTTGTCTCATGAAATCAATACCTATGATAAGTGAGTTTTGTAACCCTTCGACAAGTTTACATAATGAAGAAATACAGTGCCTTTAAATGATAATGGAAGTTTCATTTTGCCATTAACTTTTGACCGCATACCTCCAACGCCTGTAACTGAAAAGTATTCAGATTTGCAAAGATCTTTACTTTCGGTTAATTTTTGAAAGAAATTTGAACTACAACACGTTATTGTTGCACCTGTATCTAAGAGGCAATGTGTCTTTTTTCCTTGCACATCAACAACGGTGGTATTTTTATGCATAGATGTTGCCAAATTCACCTCTGCATTATATCTACCTTTGTGCCTATCCTTTGACATGCGCCTTTGGATAGGCGCGTTTCCCTATTTTCTACTATTATAATGCCTATCATTATTGTTACTATAATTTGTACGTTTACTCGATATACAAACACGACCAAAATGGCCTTTCTTATTGCATTTGTGACATGTTCTATCAAAAGCAGGGCATTTACTACTACGCTTACACAAAGTACCGCATCTGTTACACACTGTGTCTTCTGGTCTTCGTTCTCTTTTTCTGTCATCAGTGTTGTTGTTGGTGAACATCGTTAGGACGCATCACTGCCAACGATGTGTCAAATTTTTCTGCCAACTGCTGGATGCTGAACTGCAGGCTAGCTATTGTTGGATCGTCGTTTAGCCTGTTCTGCTTGCAGTGCTGCTTCCCTCACTTCCTCCATTGTTGTAGGTTTGTGGCACACGTGAAAAAACCTTTTCTGCAATCTTTCCCTTAAGTGCCTTAATTACCATTCCTACCAAAATGTTGTCTGGAATGACTGTATCTCTTATCTGTGTCTCCATTCTTACGAAAAAATCCTCGACACTTTCATCTTCACGTTGTTTCATCTGTAGTATGTCGACGTCGAATATACCACTTTGTTTTGAAAAAACGGTGAAGAAACGCTCTTTTCAACTGTTCTAAATTGGTTTTTACTCCTTCTGCTAGATTAAAATACCATGAGCTTGGTGCTCCTTCTGCCAGCATAAAAGAAAATGTTCCACATACATTGTTTATTAATGTTGTTATGCAATTGGCACCACTGCACAAACATTGTGCACCATTGTACAGCAATCTGTCGTCCATTGAACTTCTCAATGTTTATACCTCCTGGCATACTGACTGGTCTATTAACTGCTTCAGTTGTTGTTGCAACGGAAGTAGTAGCTGTTGTACCAACCGAAGATGACGTTGTTGTTGTCGTTGATGCTTCGGTTGTCGCTGCTGTTCTGGTTTCAACTGTTGCTGTCACTGTTTCAGTTGTTGCCTCGCTTGCACTCTGTGATCTTGTAGTTACACCACTGTTCTGTGGAGCAGGCATTTGTTGTCACTGTAGACTCGGGGAATAGCTGGGATCTTTTAGTTCGTCCACCAGATGTCGTGATGACTTTTTTGCTTATGCCGTAGTAGGACTTTGGCTCTGGTAAAAACGAAGAAGAGTTACAAATTAAAACAACTTTTATTCACTGGGAATCTCTATGTAACTGAAGATTAGGACACAACGGCCTAATTTAAAGACAATCATTCACGTGCTTGGAGATCCTAGGAAATCTTCGTTTTACCAATGAAAATCTTTGTTATAAATAGTCTTTTTGAAAACTAAAATATAATTGGTTAACTACTTAGTTTCTAATGTCAGCAAATCTGTCAACCTAGATACATAACACTCAATTAACAATAAAACTAATTTGACAATAACTTTTAATTAGGAACACCTGCCATTAACTGAGAAAAGCCATTTAAAGTATTGAGTAACTTTTCGTCAATTTGTGACACCTAGTCCATTAATCAATATTAAATATGTCTTTAATATCTACTTAGATTATTATCTTAAAAAACTATGTATAAATAAATGTTAACTTTTAAATAAACCTTCACGGCTATTTATTATTTTTGCAAAGCAAAAGTTATAGATACATTTTGAAATTTTGAATTTACAAAATGGGAAATATAACAGCTTTGCAAAAATAATAAATAGCCGTGAAGGTTTATTTAAAAGTTAACATTTTATTTTACGGGAAAATAGTCCTTTTATTTTAAAATCATGTTATCAAAATTGTTTTAATTAATTTACTTATTCCATTTATTTATACATAGTTTTTGTCAAATAAGTTTTATTATTAATTGAGTGTTATGTATCTAGGTTGACAGATTTGCTGACATTAGAAACTAAGTAGTTAACCAATTATATTTTAGTTTTCAAAAAGACTATTTATAACAAAGATTTTCATTGGTAAAACGAAGATTTCTTGGGATCTTCAAGCACGTGAATGATTGTGTTTAAATTAGGCCGATGTGTCCTAATTTTCAGTTACATGGAGATTCCCAGTGAATAAAAGTAGTTTTAATTTGTAACTCTTCTTCGTAAAGTTATAGATACATTTTGAAATTTTGAATTTACAAAATTGGAAATATAACATATGTTAACTATTCTATGTACCATGTAAATAAAAAAGACTAGTAGAAACCCGTGGACCTGGGTTACGAATGGCTCCTTTACTCAGAATGGAGCAATATAGAAGTTTTAGACAGAGCTATATTTACTGCAATCAATGGCAAAATAAAAAAAGTTTGAAAAACACGATTGAGAACTATTGTATATGATAGTATCTTGAATCGTGAAAAATGTTTGACGTAAATGTGATACTTGTATTAAACAATAATGGTCTTTTGTAGAGGTCTATTTAATATTTTACGAAAGAATATGGAGTAAATGAACATGAGACCATAACACATATGTTAACTCCAACTGCAATAATTTTAATGAGCTGTATGGCCATTTCGGAAATTAATTCCTCATCAGCAGCACTAGAACTCAAACAAAGGAAATCCATAATTAAAAAAAAATGTTTAAAATACACAAAGCCAAACGAAATCCGAATAATCCGTAATATCAAATATAATTAAGGACAAAACCACGATGGAGGGAGTTAATCCTTAGGTTTTAGAATTTATATAAATTTAGATAATAGTAATTGAACAAAGTGTACACATGAGACATTATCTCATGTACAAGTACACCATTTCTATGAAAAATAAAGAGCATACATCTCTACCACGGGGAATTGTTTTACATACTCCACACTGCAATAAAAGACAAACTCCTGTATTAAATATTTTACGAAAGGATATGGAGTAAATGAACATGAGACCATAACACATATGTTAACTCCAACTGCAATAATTTTAATGAGCTGTATGGCCATTCGGAAATTAATTCCTCATTAGCAGCACTAGAACTCAAACAAAGGAAATCCATAATTTAAAAAGAAATGTTTAAAATACACAAAGCCAAACGAAATCCGAATAATCCGTAATATCAAATATAATTAAGGACAAAACCACGATGGAGGGAGTTAATCCTTAGGTTTTAGAATTTATATAAATTTAGATAATAGTAATTGAACAAAGTCTACACATGAGACATTATCTCATGTACAAGTACACCATATCTAAGAAAAATAAAGAGCATACATCTCTACCACGGGAAATTGTTTTAAACCGATATCAAGCGTCAGTCAATATATTCAGTCCGTTACTTTTAAAGTTTCACCAAACAAACATGCTGAAAGCTATAGGTATAAAATTTTGCACGATGATAAGCCTTAATATAAAGAATGTAATGGTACTTTCAAGTTGTCAATTATTTAAACAAATCTTGCAGATCGGGATAGTTATGCCTCGCAATAATGGAGAATGGTTTTTCTAAGCTTTAAAATCTTTGAAAAAAAATACCAAATTTTACCGAAATCCAACAAAACAAATGGTCAAAAGTAGAAACTTGGTACACCGGAAATCATTATTTGGATATTTTGGCAGTCTCGGAATCCAATAAAGCGTTCTCTGTTTGAAAACTGACATGTATTAGGATATTGTTCTGAGATGACAACAAAAACTCAAATTTCAAAATTTAAAAGGTAATCAAAAATGTTTTTCAAATTTATGTGCACGTCATAAAAATTGTCTTAACATTGCCAGAACCCTAATTAAATGGCTAAATTCAGCAAAGAAATTGCTTGGTTCTGCCATTTCGTCACATTTGGGGAATCCCATCTGTAAAATTGTCCTAAAATTGGATTATCTCCCCTGTATTCACACATTACCAGCTATGTCTACAACTGTCACCTAAAGCACAAAAAGGAATGTTGATTGTTGTTTTACTTATGTATCGAAAATTACAACAAAGATCTTCAGTTAGAATTCATGCATTGAACTGAAACTTATTTTTTTGGTCAAAGCTACTACATTTTGTCATTAAATTGGGTTGCGCATAATTTCATAACTTTTCACATGAAGCATGGTTAACGTTTGACATCCAAATATCAAAATTATCTCATTCATCGTGTTTCGAACCAAAACCTCTTACGTCATTACAACTTCGAAAATGGTGTTCACGTAAAAACTAAGGTGATGCTTAACTTTTGGCGGACCGTATAATTGATACCAAGAGGTCTATTTAAACCGATATCGACCAATACAAAAGACCGTAATTGTTTTATTATATAATTAAAAGGAAAATATATCTTACAGTAATCTGTTGGAACAAATTTCATCAATCTTCACAAAAGTTAAAATTTTTTATCAATAACAAAATTATGTAAAAGTTGGCTAACGGAAGACTTATTTGCCCTTTTTGGCATTTCGGTAATTTTTGATTTCCATTGACACCTTCTGACGTCGACGTTGTACATAATGTACCGATTCAGAAATTCCTTAATCTCGAAATATGTCTTGACCAATCAGCAACGTCGTGAACAATCACAATCCCAAAATGCCGTACAATTTCTGAATTGGTCCATTGTTCACTGTGCTTTGTGGCAGACAGTGTATTTGTTTATGGTAAGTGGTAAAGGGTTAACTTCGTGCATCGTGATTTTCATTTTCAGGGTTTGATTAATGCCCTTATTTCACTGTGTTTCATGCACCCAAGCCAAATTCTTACTTTTCGTTCGTCGACTTGTATATTTTCTTTTTTTTGTTTTTTAGACCTTCATCCTTGACGTATCATTATAGTATATATAATCTAACATGCTACTAAAAACAGATATGACACACATGCATACCGTGAAAATGTCATATACATCTAGTACATAATTTTGTCTCAACATTTAACCATATCACAAGCATAGCCGTAGGAACATATTTTAATCATTTATTGTACAAAAGGTCAAAATAAAAAGTAATTACTGACCTGTCTCGGCCTGCTGATCCAATATCCTTGATGTAAATAGGCCGACCGGTCAAGAGGAGCAATTGTAAGTTTGAAAACTTTGACAAAAATAAAACAAAACAAAACAAAAAACTTCTTTCTTCAAGATTGGGCTGACCGATTTTTTTAACTGATGCTCACTGCCTGTCGTTTGTTTATCGTCGTCATTCTCAACATTTCTATGGTTAATCACCCATCTGTAGCAATAAAAGATTTAAAATGATGTTGTTTATTTTTGTCTGTGTTGGTTTTTTTCCTGTTGAGTTCCCGAGTGTTGGATGGTACAGAACGTTTGATTTGATGATCTGTCCAGTACCAACCAATGACAGTCCGCGATTCCATAAAGCCTGTATAATTCCGGACCGATGACAGAAACCGCGATTCCGTAATTAATTAATTAATTAAGTTAATTAGCTAAGTGCAGGCACAATTGCATATATGCCAATGAAATTTTAAGATGGCACAACCATCCGAATTTTTGGATATATGAAGCTTAGTCGTCGTAGTATTTGTTGCTGGCTAACAAAAAGCGTCTCATTATTTTAGAAGTATAGATAAACATCTCTGCTTATCCTATATGAATACATGTATACACTGAATTATTCTAAATTAATATATGTATAAAAAAAGACTATTTTACATGATTTTAATTAACAAGTGAGTTATTTACGTAAAAACAGTTATAATTGAAGTATATTTTAATATTTTCCATACCAACATTCATTAATTCCATTCAGGCATCTACCATTAACAATAATTACATCATGAAAGATATGTTTTGGTTATAACAAGAAAAGCCTGACATAATCTAGAATGGTGAATCAACCAAAATATAATAAAAGAATTCCCAGTATAAACTTTGGATTACCAAACAATATGAACCAACAGAACACAATACAAAATTGTCATGTCCTAATCCAACACAATCTGAACGTACAGTATACTATACAACTATAAATCCCTTTCAGATTGACAAATATAAATATCACAAACCTAACAAAAATTACATCATAAAAAGATGCAAAGATTCAATAAAGCTGCCCCACCATCAGTTTATTGGCGTGTATGTATACAAAGTAAAACAAGCTTTCCTTTCCACCTGTTGCCATTCTGCTGGTCTTTTTTTTCATACTGTCAGTGCTTTAGTTTTGAGTGTTGTTTAAGTGGCGTCCGTGTGTTTTGTGGGTGTGAAATGTTAACCTATTGCTAGCTTTTGCTAGTGCCGGTACCAAGTCCGGCTATCCCGAGTTCCTATCGTTGTTTATGTTTGTCTCTAGTTTGTTATGTGTTTTTTTTCTAGTGCGGTTCCTCTGTGGATTGTGGCATGTGATTATAGTTTTCGACCAGTGTGGATGTTTACTGTTATCTTGACTTTATAATTCTGTGTTTTGATGTTCTAGTTTTATCACTGGACTTTGATTTATGTAGTTATGTGCTTAGGTCCTTCGGTATTCTATTTTCAGGTTCCGTGTTAAAGAACATATAATGTCAACAATGTTTGATGGAAACAGACAATCTATTAGGAACAAATAAAATGATATGATTTAAATGTTCATTGGACAAAATCTCTAGAAATAAGTAAATGGAACAACGTTTTCATTGTTTTTTTTGTAATTTGTTTATTTTTCTAGTAAACATGTTAAATTACAATACGACAGACACATATAAAGTATAAAATATTATTCTGACAGTGTATATATATATATATATATATCCATATCTTTTTTTTAAATCAACAGTATACTTTTATACAACTACTGCCTCCAGAAGTGACCACTTTTTATTAATTTTATTATTCTGTGCAGGGGATAAGTACAGTGCAGAATTTTTTTCTATGTTAATATAATATTTTAAATATTCAATTCCCCCTTAACAGAAGGTTTTTTTTCCATCACATCTACATTTATAAATAAAATATTTCAGAATAAGTAAAGTATGATTAATAGTATCATATGTCTGTGATTCATTTGTCACACCAAAAATAATTTCTTTTGGGTTTAGAGGAATCGTAATTCCACAGCAATTTAATGAATTTCTTATACCAATCCAAAAATTTTGCACAAATGAACATTCCCAAAAAATATGTATTAGTTTTTCCTTAGTTTCTGAACAGAAAGTACAAAGCTCTGTTTCTTTTAGTTTGCATTTATGCAAATAAGAGTAACATGCCAAAATTCTATGAAAGAGTTTGAAATTAAAATTTTGAAGAACAGAGTCCTTTGATATCAAAAAAGATGTGGTATATATTTGCCCCCAGTCTTCAATTTCTGTATTTAATTCATATTCCCATTTATGTTGTGCCCCTAGAGGTGTCTCTGTCACTTGTTCCAAAAATAAATTGTAAAAATATTTACATGGTTTAGAATCACATTTCAGTTCATCTATTATTTTATTTTCTATATTATTCAACTTTATTTTACCACGTACAAGTCTCCTCCAGCTAGTTGGAATTGCACTTATCAATCCATAAAATTCAACAAATGTCACTTTCAAATTATATTCATCTTCGAATTCCTCAAATGTATAAAATGTTTTATTTTCTGATATTAAATCATTTATGAAGAACACTTCATTTTCACAAAAATTGTGTTTTATTACCATTTTCCCATCTATTTTTATATTGGGATTAAGCTATATGGATTGGCTCAAAACCTCATTTGGATTATCCATTATATTAATATTTTTTTCTTTGAGTTTGGAAAAATTCTTTATAACATCCCGCCAGAAAGTATTTAGTTCTTTTGATAAAATTTCAAGTCCTTCCTTACTTAAATATAAAATCTTGTCACCACCCCATTTTTGGATATCGTTTAATAACAAAATCTTCCAAGGTGAATAGTTTTGTGGGTCAAAAAAATTATTCAGCCACGACATTTTCAAACTATAACAAAATGATTCCACATGAGGGAGTTTCAGACCTCCATCTTTATAATCATTGATCATAACTGTTCTCTTTACTTTATCTGGTTTTCCCTTCCACAAAAAATTATGGAAAATACCTTGGATATCTTTCATAAAATTTTCTGGGGGGTTAGGAAGGACAGTTAACACTTGTACCAATATGGGTAGTGCCAAGGTTTTAATCACAGTAATCCTTCCAATATATGTTAATTCTCTGAAAGACCAAACATTCAACTAAGACCTGATACTTTTTAATTTTTCTTGAAAATTTATTATAGTCTTATCTTCTTTTGCAAGTTCAAACCAAATTCCAAGTAACTTAAATTTCCCAGAAAAATTCCATGACAAAATTTTTTCAGGCAAAATTTTGTTCATACTACCCTTTTTTGATCCAATCCATATAGCTTCTGTTTTATGTACATTAATCTTGAGTCCAGCACATTCCGAAAACAATTGAAACAATGATAATTTTCTAAAGATACTTCTTCTCCATCCAAGACTAAGGAGGAATCATCAGCATATTGGCTTAATAAGAATTCAGAACCTCCAATCGTAATACCTGAAATATCTGGATCATTTTTTATTGCACTGCTTAATAATTCCAAATAAACAAATAAGGAGAAAAAGGGTCCCGAACCCCTCTTTCTAGTGCAAAAGACTCTGAAATATAACCATTGTTTATTATAGTACAGAAATATTACAGTAATATGCTTTGATCCAATTAATAAATGAAGGACCGAATCCAAAATGATTCAAAGTTTCTTCAATGAAAGACCACTCAACAGTGTCAAAAGCCTTTTCAAAGTCTACCAGTAATAACAATCCAGGAATGTGTTCTTCCTCCATTTTTTCCATCAAATCAAATATAAGTCTTGTACATTCCCCTATATATCGACCCTTTAAAAATCCCTTCTGTGTTTGACTTATAATATTACCTAAAATAGGTTTAAACCTATTTGCTAAGCTTGCTGTAGCAATTTTAAAGTCAACACACAAAAGAGTAATAGGTCTCCAATTTTTCAAATAAAACTTTAACTTGTCTTCCTTCGGTAAACATGTAATTAAACCTTGCCGTTGACTTATAGAAAATTGACCACTGTCTAAAGCTTCATTTAAACATCGAATTAAAATTATTTTAATATCATTCCAGAAGAATTAATAAAATTCAACTGTAAATCCATCAATACCTGGTGACTTTAAATTTTTCATATTTTTCAAAGAGTTAAGACATTTTTTGTAGTGTTAGATGACCTTCACAAAGCTCCATCTCTTCAGGAGTCAATTTTGTATTAAATGGATTTTCATTCAGAAGAACTGTCTCCCTGTGAGTGTCACGCAACACTGACTTTGAGCTAGAGTTCAAATTTTGATAAAAAAGTTTTTGCTCTTTTCTGATTTCAGAGGGATCCAGAATTTCTGATCCATCATCTCGAATAACTTTTGGAATAATTTCTTCTAAATAATGTTTTTTCTCTAAATTACAAAAATACTGTGAGCTTTTTTCCCCTTCTGCTTGCCATCTAGCCTTTGCCAGTAAAATTATACCGTTTGCCTTTTTTTCCCTTAAATATTTTATTTCTAATTCAATTTTATCCATCTCTTGTCTAATAATTTCTGAATTTGTTACAATGAATTCATTGTGTAAAAGCAACAATTTATTATGCAATTCTTTTTCTTTTTTGTCTTATTCCTTTTTTTTAAAAGAAGCATAAGAGATTGTAGATCCTCTTATTCTCATTTTAATCATTTTCCACAATAATTGATAACTTATATCATATTTTTTATTTTCATCCTCCAAATCAACCATTGGATCACACTCATATTCCCACATTACATTTTTAATATCCTCCTTCACCTTTTCAACAAAATCTTTGTCTCTTAACAAACTGTTATTAAACTTCCATAGACCTTTCCCCCTAGTCTGGTTTATAATTTTCAAAACTATTGACACTGGTGATCGATCTGACCTATAACGTTTCCATTGTTGTTTTTTCATCTTGAAGTCATCATGTAAGTTAAATATGGCCCTAGCACCGATAATAGCGGAATTTACTTGCTAAATGTTGAACAACGCGACATCCATGTATCCTCTTTGTCATGGCTGCGGAGTTGTCAACAAGCATATCATACCGGTCAAAATACTCTTACAAATCTATTGTCTAAATTCAAAATGTAGATTTTTTTTAAAAGAAAATGTCAGTTATTGGGATATAGAAACGAAACAAAGAATGAACCAGTAAAAACATCACACTGTTTTATTTGACCCGATTAACAGGTAAGGTGGTGACAACTCTAGAAAACTACTTTAGAATCTATATATTGGAGAACCTAGGGGCAGCATCAAAATATTTAATTCATATTAAGTCGCTCATCAAATGATATACTTGGTACCTTTACTCGGTCATACAAATTATTAGACCAACTATTTAGAGCCATAGCAAGTTTTGGTCTGAATTACTATCTTGCCTTTTACTGAAGTGTCTGAACAAACACTGCGATAACAAATTCGGGTTAAATATGGTATCTAAAAGCTGAAAATGGTGGAAAATTTTACTGGATGTCCTGTGAGGGGTCGACAAGGGGTTATACTTGGGCTTTGTAGAAGACAAACCTAAAAAAGCCAATTTCAATTTATCAAAAATGTTGGTTCGACTAAAATAAGAATAACATATATTTGAAAATTTTGACAGGAATTTGTAACACAAAAGTGATATTTTTCTAGTTACCGTAAGTATTACCTCAGACTGACCAAAGAATGCACTAGTTTGTAATTAGCCTAAAAATGATGGGGGCTTTAAGGTCACCAATTTAGTATATTGGTGTACATTTTATTTGAAGCTAAATACGCCAATGTCTTTGTGCAATAGTCAGGTCTAAGTACTGAAAGTAAACCTTAGATGTGAGAAATGGGTTTGTGGTGTCTAGGACTTCAAACTGGCGACCGTTGCCATGAAAACCGGAAAAGGCGGGAAAAGTCAAAATGCACAGATTTTAACAAAACTAGACAGACAGATTGCATGTATGTAGGTTGTGTGGAAGTGATTTGTAGCCCTGATTTCTGATTTTGAAATTCGTTTGGGAGACTTTTGTATCAGCATCCTGATACAAATTATAATTTGTTATTTTCTTTTGCTTCTTGTGATATATATTTTTTATTTATTAACAGTTTGAAAAAAATTAAAGAATTATTATGTGATTGCAGTTGTTTCTTTGTTAATATCTTTAAGGAGAGGACTATGCTAGAGTTGTGGTATATTTACACCGTACAACACTCTGATATTCGCGCAGATACGAGTCAGCCAACGGCCGACGAGTAGGCGGTGCGAATATCAGAGTATTGTACTGTGTAAATCGTACTACAACTAGCTTGTAATATGATTTTTAGAATTTCCTTTGATCTTTTAATGCTCTAAAGGCCGATATTCCGTGTAGAATGCATTAATTTCACTATCTGGAAGTTATTGCATTGTAGAAAAGTTCAGTTCCTACACACAATAAAAATACAACGGGAAAGGAGGGGCTTAATTTAGTTCATTAACTTCATGCAAATTAGATGATAATGCATTGATTGACTCCTCCCTCTGAAAATTTAGAAGCCAATGACATTCATCTTGTTTAATTATTGTAAACAGCTGATATTAGTAAATAACCGTCTTTATCATTGTAGTGCCTATGCCATGGAAAATTTTCTCGGGCCTTTCTTGTCTGAAAGACGATTTTTATATGTTCCTTTTTGTACATGTCTTTTATTCAAAATTTGTCAAATTTAGCACGTTTATTCTTCTACTGTTCCAACCTGTGCCCCCTCCCCAAACAGCGAATTACAATTCAAATAAAGTATTTACTGGAACAATTCCTGTTACTAGTACTTTATAGTCAAGGAACGGATATGGTCTGAAGATGCAACACACATTGCAAATGTCTTATCTAAAAAGGAACCTTATAAGGATCTTATAACTCAGTATTGACAGAAGTCGCAGGTTCCTCTGCCCACGGTCCAAAAAATAGAGAAAAGGCCGCCAGCTTGGCGGATGTATCTCGGACTTATTTCACCGATTTGCCTGTTCATTAAATGCAGAAATTAGGTACTCATTATATGAAGATTAAGGGACGACCATACGACCATTTGATTTTCGATGGGGGGACAATTTTACCTAGAGAAATATTTATTTTCATGTCATTTCCATCTCAAACAATTTATTTTCGCAAAATGCTACATCAAATAATGTAATAGTGTTGCAACATTTTTTGGGTTTCAAATCAAAATTAATATCATTTTCGTGAAAAGAAGGATTAGAATATTTATTCTCACTGCCACCAAGATTAAATAAATCGCTCAAGCCCCCTCCCCCACCCTCCGAAAATCAGATGGTCGTCCCCTTATTGTTGTGTAGCCGTTTACATGCACTGATCTACAACATACCTATTATGTTTACACGAGTGAAAGCAGCATTTGGTTTCCTTGTTCGGGGAGGGGGGGAGCTAAGATGTTTTCAAATAAATATTTTGATTTTGAATTTTGAGAGAATTATTAATTTGGCCAGTATATTTCTCCAAACAAGGTACGTACGTGTCTGATACAAAAAAAAAAAAAACAACAGCATCGAATAACCTGATAAAACTTTAAATGTGTACTTCTTTAAAATCACGTCCTAATTGTACGTTTAAGGCTGTGTTGATTGTTACCTGACATTCATGTAAAAAATCATTAGCATATTTAACGCACTCTCGGTAAGACGTTTTTCATTGGTCATATTACAAATCATATATAGCACCGCATTAATCATTAAAATATTTATTGCACTCAAAACGCTACCGCGTTTTTCGTGCAATTAATATTTTAATTCGTGAAAGCGGTGCTATATATATAACTTGTATCTTGATTGACTACATGGATTGAAAAATGATTGAGACGTAGCGCATGCGTAGTTCTTTCCCGCAAAATATTTTCTCACCCTTCGTGCAGCAAAAATTTACTTTCGTTCAGAATGGCAAAGCTACCAGACGTAGATTTTTTTGTACGCTATCAATGACATTCATGATTTTGCATTGTCCCAAGCCTGTGAGCAAATAAAAAAAGAAACATTTTGTCGTGGAAAACCAAAGTGAATTATCAATGGAACAACGGCAGAAGAATACCGAAGGAACACGATAATGAAAACGCCGATTTACAAAATGAAACCATTTCACAGCTCACGAACACATACGATTCCACAGATTCTAAAGATTTTGGGGATTTTGCGATGGATATAACTACAGACATTTGCTCTGATGAGACCAGTCAAATATTTGGTGATCCCGTAAGCGACGAACTTGTCGAAGCTCTGATCGAAGATCACGAACTCCGAAACACGAGGAAAAACACTAATTGAGCGGTTGGTGTATTTCAAAAGTGGAAGCAGTATCGCAACACCTGTGTAAATAGAGGTAATCCAGTTCCGGAATTAACCGTCGTGTGATGACCCATGATCAAATGAACTTTTTATTTTGGTAGATTTGCATTAGAAATACGTAAGCAAGATGGAAATGAATACCCACCACGTTTATTGTACTATATTTTTTGTGGAATATTACGTTCTCTACGGGACAGTAATGTCCATGATAAGAGATTTCTAGATGTGAAAAGCACCGAATTTCAGAATTTCTTAAGATTCGTGATTCTCGAATGAAAGAACTATTGAGCAGAGGGTTGGGAACTTAAGTTCGAAAAGCCGAAGATGAAAATCAAATTTGGGAAAAGGGTTTTCGGAGACCACAGTAGCGATGCACTGCAGTTTACAATGTTTTTTTTTATAATTGTAAATTGTTCGGTTTGCGTGGTTATGATGACTACCACGATTTAGACTCTGATCAGTTTTGCGTTGGAGAAGACAGGTCCTGGACTGGAAAATATGTAGAGTTGACTGAAAGATCATCGAAAACATACCAAGGAGGATTGGCACAAAGAGAACTCACTAACAAAAGAATCAAACATTATTGTAAATCAGGTACATGTTATTTCATTTTAAATCATATTCATATGACTAGTATAACACGTTACCCTAGACCACTTTTGATGAGGTGCCCCGTAGTGCATTCTCGTAAAATATTTTGTAGGTACTTCAATTTTCCCTCATTTTATGCAAATTAGTTCAGGAGCGAATTTTGGAGCTACTAAAAATATAATTCGATCCCGACCCTAATCCTTACTTTCTTTTGATTCTAGCCCTCACCCGAACCCTAACATTAAGCGTAACCACTTCCCCTGACCCTAACCTTAACCACTAACCTTAACCCCTAATTCTAACCCTAATTCTGATTCTAGCCCTTATCCTAGCCCTTAGCTCCTACTCTAACCTTTTATTGTAGTACTTTTTATTCGAGTATTACTTTAGTATTAGAGTTATTTCCCCTTCCTCATAATCCTAACCTATAACCCTTACCTATAATTGTAGTATTCGATTATTCACTCAGTATTAGAGTTATTTCTCTTTCCCATAGCCTCTTACCCTAATCTCTCACCTTAACCATAACCGTTAGCTGCAGTGTATTAATAAGAAATAATGATATACCACGACTTACACCAACCCACTCAACCGTAACGAAATCTTGGGTGTCTTCTATGAGGTCCGCGTTCGTCATCTTAACCCTGGCCCAAGTTGCTAGGACAACTGTTTATTGTTATAGTGCTTCTAATATTCCCTAAGTATTACAGTTATTTCTACTTTCCCAAAATGCTAACCCTAACCTATTGTTGTAGTACTTTTTATTCTAGTATTAGAGTTATATCCCTTTTCCCGTAACACTAACCTAACGTGCAATGATTATTATATGTTATTCTAGTATATCCTTATTACTTAAGTTTTTCCCCGTTTTCATAACCCTAACCTAAGTTGCTATGACAACTGACCCATTTTTTTGTACTTTTATTGCGTTGCTTTCATCTAATATTATATCAATTGGGACTCTTTGAAAAAAAAGCCACTCTGCGTTTATCCTGACTTGTGACAGGCTATAACAATAAAGTTATAGGTCGCATTCACTTTTTTTCTGTTATTTTTTTTAATTAAAACAAAAAATATTTATTTTTTTTATTTATTTTTTTTTAATTTTTTTTTGTTCTTTTTTCTGATTTTTTTTAACCATAATTTTTGGGTCCACCAGTTACAAACTCGGAAATTTGATTTCCAGCCACTTCATCTGTAAGGTCTCCTTAATAATCTCAAAGTTTTGGTTTCCATTCTCCAGGTATCGACGAAAAAAGGATTGAATCTGTGTCAGCATACAGAACACGAGTGTTCAGTTTCTCTAAATAACTGTAGAGTTTCAGTCGGGCACGAACAGTTGTATATGCTGCAATGATTACATTGGTTCGTCCAGTTTCTTCGATATATTCATCTTTGAATTGATATCTTATACTAGTCATGGTATCACTGAGGAAATTAATGCCCATGACTGCAATTTTATTACTAGTTAAAATATCCAAGAACTTCTTCATTTCGCTGCAATATTCCATTTTCCCCCAGAAGCTGTTAAACATCAGTTTTGCCAAGGCTCTCAATTCCGGGTTCTTCTTGATGTTGCTGAATATCAAATATGCTTAAAGTGTTTGAATAACGCTCTGAATGAAACCAGTACGTCTGAAGAATGTGGAAAAAACGAAGTCGTGTTTGCTGGAACCAATACGACCGATGCCTTTTGTAACTGGTTGTTCTCTGGAGAAAACAATGGCGCTACTGTTATATGTCATAATTTTAAAGGATATGACAGTTATCCTATTCTGAATTTCCTGTTTCGTCATGGAATAGTACCGCAAGTGATTTCAAATAGTACCAAGAATATGGCCGTCACCATACGAACCTGTAACATTCGAATGATCGATTCCATGAATTTCCTCCCTACAGCTTTATCTAAACTACCAAAAATGTTTGGACTGACGGAACTACGAAAATGATATTTTCCACTCTTATTCAACACGAGAGAGAATCAAAGCACCATACTGAATCATTTACCGGATATGAAGATTCACCAGCCGGATAAAATGAAACCTGAAGACTGCGTTCCTGAAATGGTACAACGAAAACAAAGATTTCACCTTCAACTGTCAACAAGAACTGTTAAGTTATTGTCGTTCAGATGTAGATATCCCGAGACAAGCTTGTTTGAAGTTCTGTGAATTATTCATCGAGATAACAACTGTACATAACCAAAGAGGTATCGATCCTTTTCAAGACTGCATTACTATTGCATCTGCGTGTAATCTCGTCTTCCGTACATTATTTTTGAAACCGGATACCATAGGTATAATTCCCGCACATGGATATCGTCCTTATGAGAAACATTCATTAAAGGCCATGAAGTGGTTACAATGTATTGCTACAGCCAATAACATACGGATACAGCACGCATGGAGTGGCGGAGAGAAACAAATTGGACCTTAGAAAGTTGATGGATTTTATGACAACCATGTATTTGAATATCATGGTAGCTTCTGGCATGGATGTTTATGCTGTTATAGTGCTGCTACTGTCAACCCAGTAAATAATATAACTATGGAAGAATTAAATCAACGCACATTGGAAAAGAAACGATACATCGAACAGCAAGGCTATACTTATGCAGAAAAACTGGAATGTGAGTTCAATAAAGACATACAGACATGTGCAAACATTCAACATTTTATTGAATCCTTGAAATACGTGACTACTCTAGAACCCAGAGATGCTTTTTATGGTGGGAGAACGGAAGCTTTTACGCTGTACAAAGATACATCTAATGGTGGATACATCGATTATTACGATGTGACGTCGTTATATCCGTTCATCAATAAAACCGGAAAGATACCCTTGGGACATCCAAACATCATCAATGAACAATTCGACGATATACAGAATTATGAAGGATTAATCAAATGCAAAGTTTTGCCACCTAGAGACTTTACATTCCGGTGTTACCAGCTAAAATCAACAAAAAACTGTTGTTTACTTTGTGTCAAACTTGTGCTGAAACCAATCAACAAACACCATGTCAACATACAGATGACGAAAGAACATTGACAGGAACGTGGATGACAGATGAATTGAAGAAATAATTAGAAGAAGGATATCGGATCGATAACATTTACGAAGTCTGGCATTTTGAAAAAATGGAACAATATGATCCAAATACCAAAAAAGGAGGACTATTTACAGAATATATTAACATTGTTCCGAAAATGAAACAGGAAGCTAGTGGTTGGCCAGATTGGTGCCGCACCGAAGATGATAAATGGACATACATCAGAGACGATACTACTATGAGAAAGAGGGAATTCACCTAGCATACGAGAACATCAAGAAGAACCCGGAATTGAGAGCCTTGGCAAAACTGATGTTTAACAGCTTCTGGGGGAAATTTGGACAACGATCAAACATGCTCAAAGTGGAATATTGCAGCGAAATGAAGAAGTACTTGCATATTTTAACTAGTGATGAAATTGCAGTCATGGGCATAAATTTCGTCAGTGATACCATGACTAGCATTAGATATCAATTCAAAGATGAATTTATCGAAGAAACTGGACGAACCAATGTCATCATTGCAGCATATACAACTGCTCATGCCCGACTGAAACTCTACAGTTATTTAGAGAAACTGAACACTCGTGTTCTGTACGCTGAGGCAGATTCAATCGTTTTTTCGTCGATACCTGGAGAATGGAAACCAGAACTTGGAGATTATTTAGGAGACCTTACAGATGAAGTGGCTGGAAATCAAATTTCCGAGTTTGTAACTGGTGGACCCAAAAATTATGGTTATAAAGTGTCTGGAGAAAATGAAATAAAGACTGTATGTAAAGTAAAAGTATTGACACTGAACTTCAAAAACGGTCAGACAATCAACTTTGATACGATCAAGGATATGGTGATTCATAATAAAAACGATGTTAGAACGGTGAGAGTTGACTTTAAAATTATTCGAGACAATTTCAAATTACTTACTGTCAACCAGAACAAGGACTACAGGATTGTTTTTGATAAACGAGTTACGATGAAGGAGTTTAGTACAAGACCTTATGGATTTTGATTTTTGGATTGTAATATATAAAGTATTGTAAATATTTAAATATATGTATATGTATATAAATTAAAAAAAATACAAAAAAAAGAAAACAAAAACAAAAGCAATCAGAAAAAATACCCCCCCCCCCAAAAAAAATAAATAAATAAAAATAAATAAAAATAAAAAATAAATTAAATAAAATGATAAAAAAAATAAAAAAATGAAAGAAAAAAAAAGAAAAAAAGTGAATGCGACCTATAACTTTATTGTTATAGCCTGTCACAAGTCAGGATAAACGCAGAGTGGCTTTTTTTCAAAGAGTCCCAATTGATATAATATTAGATGATAGCAACGCAATAAAAGTACAAACAAAATGGGTCAGTTGTCATAGCAACTTAGGTTAGGGTTATGAAAATGGGAAAAAAACTCTAGTAATAAGGATATATTAGAATAACATATAATAATCATTGCAGGTTAGGTCAGTGTTACGGGAAAAGGGATATAACTCTGATACTAGAATAAAAAGAACTAAAACAATAGGTTAGGGTTAGCATTTTGGGAAAGTGGAAATAGCTGTAATACTGAGGGGCTATTAGAAGCATTATAACAATAAACAGTTGTCCTAGTAACTTGGGCCAGAGTTAAGATGATGAACGTGGACCTCATAGAAGACACCCAAGATTTCGTTAGGGTTGAGTGGGTTAGTGTAAGTCGTGGTATATCATTATTTCTGATTAATACACTGCAGCTAAAGGTTATGGTTAAGGTGAGAGCTTAGGGTAAGAGGCTATAGGAAAGAGAAATAACTCTAATACTGAGTGAATAATCGAATACTACAATTATAGGTAAGGGTTATAGGTTAGGATTACAAATGTATGAGAAAGGGGAAATAACTTTAATACTAAAGTAATACTCGAATAAAAAGTACTACAATAATAGGTTAGAGTAGTGGCTAAAGGCTAGGATAAGGGCTAGAATCAAAATTAGGGTTAGAATAAGGGGTTAAGATTAGTGGTTAAGGTTAGGGTTAGGGTCAGGGGAAGTGGTTAGGCTTAATGTTACGGTTAGGGTGAGGGCTAGGATCAGAAGTAAGGTAAGGATTAGGGTCGGGATCGAATTCGATTTTTGGTAGCTCCAAAATTCGCTCCTGAACTAATTTGCATAAAATGAGGGAAAATTGAGGTACCAACAAAATGTTGTACAAAGAATGAACTACGGGGCACCTCGTCAAAAGTGGTCTAGGGTAACGTGATATACTACTCATATGGCTACATAGTATTTATATCAAAAATTATCCACCCAAAATTAATACTTTCTTGCTGTTTTTGTTTTAATTTGGGTTTTTTTTATGTTTTAGATATGTTTTTGTTTGTATTTGACGTTACTTCTACTTGTACCCAATAAGTGTAAATTTTGGACTTGCAAATGTTACAAGATTTTACAAGATTTTACCAGCACTCATGGGACATAAGTTTTCGTAGAGATAATATAACTGCTCATTCAGTAATCTTATTATTTAAAAAAAACTTTCATTTTTCCGTTAAACGGTTAGTTTGTATAATAAGATGATTATTTTTATTATATTTTTTTTCTGACAAAAGTCCGATTTAAACACGCTTAGTTTGTGAAATAACAGGAGTATAATTGTCACTGTTTCTAAAAAAAAATAACCGTTTAGCTTAGAAAACGAAATAAATAAATAGATAGATAAATAAATAAAATAACAGAAAAAACATACAAAATCATAAATTTATTTACGGAAATAAATATCAGCTTAGAAAAAAAAAACGAAAAAAAAAAAAATGGATAAAAAACAACAACAACACTTTAATAATGTATTTTTAATTTCTAATGATTTTTAAACAAAGCAACTTTTTTTTTTCTTCTCAGGAGATTGCTGTATTGCAGACTTGTATCTATAAATATCTCGATGAAAGTCGGGAAGGTTTTACAGACGCCCGATGATCGGAACAGAAGCAAGGGCCAAAATACTGGAGTCTCCGGTGGTACATTTAGGACACACAAAATCTTATTTTTTTCATATTAAGTCGAGCGCACGACTTATTATCTCGAGCGCTCGACTTATTATCTCAACGCTCGACTTATTATGTCCAGCGCTCTACTCATCAAGTCGAGAGCTCGACTTATAATCTCGAGCTCTCGACTTATTATGAAGAGTCCTCAACTTATTATGTGGAACTCGTGACTTATAATGTCGAGCTTGACTTATTATCTCGATCGCTCGACTTATTATCTCGAGCTGTAGATTTATTATCTCGAGTGCTCGACTTATTTTCTCGAGCTATTATGTCGAGCGCTCGACTTATTATCTCGAGCGCTCGACTTATTATCTCGAGCTGTCGACTTATTATCTCGAGTGCTCGACTTATTTTCTCGAGCTGTCGACTTATTATGTCGAGCACTCGACTTATTTTCTCGAGTGCTCAATTTATTATCTCGAGTGCTCGATTTATTATCTCAAGCTCTCGACTTATTCTCTCGAGCTTCCGACTTATTATGTCGAACGCTCAACTTTTTATCTCAAGCTCTCGACTTATTATGTCGAACGTTCAACTTATATACTCGAGCACTCGACTTAATATGTGGAGCGCTCGACATATTGTCTGGAGCTCTCGACTTATCATGTCGATTGTTCGACTTATTGTCTCGAGCGCTCGAATTATTATCGAGCGCTCTACTTATTATGATATTTAATACTTCACTTTGTCACTTCATATACATGACCTGGCACTTGAGCTAAGGGACCAGGGGCTTCCTCCGTCTACAGAGCTAGTATGGGGCGTCCCTAGGCGGTGGATATGGAATACACTTCCGCTTGCCACGGGTTAGCCAGGGTCATGATACAGAAAGCCCGGCCTCCAAAAGCTGTAGGCAAAGAAAAAGGCCACGCTCTGTGCAGAATAAAGATCCCTTCTATATTTTTCGATACTGAAGAGCAGGCTTTTGGGACCATATAAGAACCTAAATTACCAACCCTTCCCTTCGTTGCCCAGTTGTCCCTCCCGCCTTAGTTCTTTTTGTCCACTCGGCAACATTTTAGCTATATCAGGACGAGAACAAGTAATAATCAATTCAAACATTAATCAGAAAGAAAACAGAAAGAATCAAGGTGGGATGGACAACCGGGCAATGATTTTTGACTGCCACTGGAAAATTGGCTTAGTCTTCAGTATCGAAATATAGAGAAGGGATCTTTATTCTGCACAGAGTGTGACCCTTTCTACCCCGTCGCCAGCGACAAGGTATCTCCCATCAACCACGGGGGATGCCCCCCCCCGGAAAAGCTCTGTACACGGAGGAAGCCCCTGATCCCCTGACTCAAGTGCAGGGTCATGTATACAAGGTTACAAATGTATTAAATATCATTTCAATCTACAAAGAATTCGGAATTGAAAAAAATATGTCGAGCGCCCGACATAATAATTCGAGGACTCGAGATAATAAGTGGTGCGTTCGACATAATAAGTCAAGCACTCGAGATAATAAGTCGAACGCTCGACATAATAAGTCGAGAGCTCGAGATAATAAGTCGAGTGCTCGACATAATAAGTCGAGCACTCGAGATAATAAGTGGTGCGCTCGACATAATAAGTCAAGCACTCGAGATAATAAGTCGAACGCTCGACATAATAAGTCGAGAGCTCGAGATAATAAGTCGAGTGCTCGACATAATAAGTCGAGAGCTCGAGATAATAAGTCGAGCGCTCGACATAATAAGTGGAGCATTCGACATAATAAGTCAAGCGCTCGACATAATAAGTCGAGAGCTCGAGATAATAAGTCGAGCGCTCGACATAAGAAGTCAAGTGCTCGACATAATAAGTCGAGAGCTCGAGATAATAAGTCGAGCGCTCGAGATAATAAGTCGACAGCTCGACATAGTAAGTAAAGCGCTCGACATAATATTATAACAAAATAAAATTTTGTGTGTCCTAAATGTACCACCGTAGGAGTCAAACTGTTAATTGGTATCACCAAAGTTCAAAGTATGATGAAAGAGATCGCCGAACGGACCAATATAAGGGAACTTTACAAATTATTCAGGAAAGAGGACATGTGCAATTCAGTTGTATATGTCAAGAGTTGCGAAGCAATAGATATTAAATGGCCATATATGAAACTAACTTTAGATAGCCCCGCCCCTTCCCCCTTAAACACAACCATCCAATGGAACGCTTTCATGTGTGTATGTGAAGTACACAATTTGTCTACAACTATTTTGCGTCATTCATTGTAACAAAAATATGCACATGTGCAGAATAAGTAGACTTGATTTTTGCTTGATTTTGTTTTGAGATGTTCCCTTTCAACTATTCTGACAAATGTTTAAGAAATCACTTCCTGGTTGCTAAATGGCGACTGTTGTACCAACCCAAATGAAAGGTAAAAAATATTCACTTAAAGTATAAACTGAACATTTTTAATATATTACACAGAGCATTTGTTTAAAGTAATGCAACTCTATTTAAATTATAATGTATGCGATATTAATTATTCTCCATTTTAAAATGAAAGTATTCTGTTTATTTATCATACGCACATCTCAATTTATAAGTCCTTAGCAATTCTCTATCAATTTCTATCTCAATTTATGGACATTAGTAATTCTCTATCAACCTTATAGCTCGCCTTTTCTGAATAAAATTGAAGATAAAAAGAGAAATCTCGAGTGGCAACGAAGAAAAGTATAAAAAAATCAATGAGAAGACATATGGTATTTCTTGTGTATTAACTGACATTACAACATAAATTATTTTTGCAAGTTACTATTATTAAAAGTTCAAGCAATTATTTTGTATGAGTAATATTATGTTTTTATTGTATTCAATATTGATCAAATAATTTTGAAATATACATAAGTAAAAAAAAATGTAAAAGACTGAAAAGTAAAGACTGAAAATCCAATTCACATTAAAGCAAAGAAATCGTGTGAATAACATGAAAAAATATGCAAAAGAATTTTTTTTTTCATGAACTTAAATAATTTGCTTGACGAAATGTCTGTAAATAAACCCAAATCGTATTGGTCATTTATAAAAAAAAGCTGATCAAGCATAGTGGAACAAGTACGTCTATTTCAGTTTTGAAAGATCGACGTGGCGATTTTAACAGTGACGATTTTAATAAGGCTTGTTTACTTAGAGCTATTTTCATGGAGCATGTTGAGCAAATGGTTTGGTTAGTTTGCTTGCTTTTCTTGCTCAGACGTTAAAACTAAGACTGACAGTTTCCATACAATAGATGGGTGGAGACTATTTCATTTACAGTATTGTAAGACTTGATTGGTATGGTGAATAGATTTCACAATGTTGGATAAGCCTTGGGCATATTATTGTCTCTAAATAGGTTAGATGGTCTCCATGGGTAGGCTAAGTTATTTTACCATACCATACGGCTGATATATTCAAATTTGTACATACGACTGATATGCTCATATTTGTTGTGAGGGAAATTGACAGTCTACAATTGAAGTATTGTAATGTTGGAGTCAATAAGTTTTAAATTTTAAAATATGAAATTTAAAAACAATACCATATAGAACCCCTAAAATCTTTTTCAAAAACAACATCATATAGAACCCTTAAAATCAATTGGTAGAATTTTAACGCCCTTAACATGCCACCAAAAATATCAGAATTAAAATTTTGACCCACAATAAAATAAAACAATTAAAAGTATTTGCTGATGCTGGATGAAATCTATTCAGGTTCATGTTACACATGATTAAGATTTCTGTCATTAGATTTGTTTTGACCAATCAATTCTTAGAATACCATAAATAAAGTAGTCTCCACCCATCTATCTTAAGTTTTAATGCACGAGCAAGCAAAGCAGGCAAACTAACCAAACCTTTGTTCAACATGCTTGATGAAAATAGCTCTAATGATTATTTTTGTTCAGTCTCTTCAATTAATGATCGAGATAAAGACATCCCCGAATTTCCCCCCTCGAACTAATAACGTAAGAGATATCTTCAATATAACTCCAAGTCAAGTACGTGATATTTTACAAGTTCTTGTTTTGGGTAAAGCTTCAGGTTCTGATAATGTTAGCCATCATATGTTGAAAAACACATGTAATACTTATATAGGTTTCATTATGAGTGAGTGTTGTATATCGCTTGTTATCAACTCGAGCTATCTAATTACACAATAACGAGCTTAAGCGAGTTGATTATTATTTGTTATTAAATAGCGTGTGTTGATATCAAACGATATACAAGCCTCACGAGTTGTGAAACCTATTTCTCTTATGATAAATTTCATTTGTAAACTATTCTGTTGTATTCTTCCAATTGTGTAAAGCTGGGGGAATTCTGTTTATTACGTTTGTAAATACATTGTATATTAATTATGTACTTTAAACTTATCCTTCAAATGAATGTTAAGTCTAACAATAAATTTTCACGTATATATTATTGAAGTAGAAACTATAAACAACAATAAGTGTTGTAGATGTAGGAACTCTGTTGCATTATAAGTACATGCACACAATAGCAATGACAAGTAAATGGTTCCACGCTGGTGACAAACCTGGGTATCTTTTCAGAACGCTCGGTTGAATTGTAATTACAGTTTTAAACATTTATAATAAAATGCTTGTCAGTTGAGTGAAAATGTAACGAGTTATTTGTAATTAAATGTATGTGTAAATTTCTCTGTATCTGTGTTAAGTGATTCCGATGTCAATTTCCCCGCGTCAATGATATCGATACACATTACATCAACACAGGAAGGCAATGAAATAATGTTTCAAGCGACCAAAACATATTCAACTGTTTTGGGAAAATGAATTAATATGTGTGTACACACGAAGCTCATTTTTATGCCCCCAGATCGAGGATCGGGGGCATATTGTTTTTGTCCTGTCTGTGTGTCTGGTTGTATGTGTCTCTGGTTGTCTGTGTGTCTGTGTGCCTGTCTGTGCGTCCGAAAATTTAACCTTGGCTATAACTTTTGAATTATGTAAGATAGACTTTTAATACTTGGCAAGTGTATAGTTCTAGTCAAGAGGAACATAAATATGCAAAAAAAAAAAAAAAAGAAAAAAAAAATATGTCAGGTCAAAGGTCAAGGTCACAGGGGTCAAAAAGGGGTGAAATTGGCTATTTTCACATATTTGACCGTAAAATCCTTATTATTTATCCTATTGAGACGGGGTTTGTTTTACGTTATTGCCAATAAAATTGCGCAACTGTAAAATGCTGACTGATTTGAGGTAGCATTTACCGTTTTTGAGAAACAAGAGGCCCAAAGGAGGTCAAATGGAGAAAAAAAAAATTCTAAAATTTTTTTGTCCGATCTTGATGCAGTATTTTTCTGTGGATTTCTTATAGCATGTTTAAACAGATACATTTAACAATTAAAACCATTCTAATAAACAAGGGTCCCCAAGGGGCTGCATCTTTTTCAGAATAAAGGGGTTGAATTAGGTGTTTTTATGGTAACAAACAACTTTTTAACTATGTAATATAGACTTTTAATACTTGGCAAGTGTATAGTTCATGTCAAGAGGAACATCAATATGCAAAAAAATTAAGCCGATGGTCAAGGTCACAGAGGTCAACAAGGGGTAAAATTGGGTATTTTCACATTTTACTGTAGAATCTGGGGGCATATGTAGTGTTTAACAAACACATCTTGTTTCATTTCTTTTCTTTCCACTAAAATTAAAGAATAATGCAGACGACATAATGAAATTATCACGGAATTAAAAATAACAAAAGAATTTCCATGACATGGTTTTGAGCCGATGTGTGACCTCTGGAACAACACATGAAAATACGACTTAAAAGTTATCTAATCACATAAAAGGCCAATGAAATGATAGCATAAAAGTTATCACTAAGTGATACGAAAATTATCTAATCGTGTAGGAAATAGATATTGCTGCCACATCATAAGAGAATATATGTTATCCATTGTCATTGTTTTTTAATTTGTCTTTGAAATCTTCAAATTTCCCTTCTAAGTGGAAATAGCAAATGTCATTGCCCCGTTTAAAAAAGACGATAAAACACTTGTTTTCAATTATAGACCCAAATTGTTGTCCTCTGTAGGAAAGGTTTTCGGAAGATTAGTTTTCAAAGAAGTTTATAATTTTATTTACTCTGAGGGCTTATTATATAGATATCAGTCCGGATTCATTCCTGGACACCCTACTGTACATCAGCTAATAGAAATATATTATAAAATTTGTCTATCCTTGGATAATCATGAAACTGGTTGCTTAATGTTTTGAGGCATCTCAAAAGCGTTTGATAGGGTATGGCATAAAGGGCTTTTCGTTCAATTAAAATCATATGGCATCCATGGAAAACTTCTCATGTGGTTTGAAAGTTACATATCCAATAGAAAGCAAAAAGTTTCTCCAAACAATTGTACTTCCCCGTTAAAAGTGTACCTCGAGGGTCAGTTTTGGGGCCTCTGCTTTTCTTAATATATGTTAATGATATAACAGATGAACTTATTTCATTATCAAGATTATTTGATGTGATACTTCCCTATTTTACTAAAGTCAAAATACTCAATTCGTACAAAACGTTTTGAACGATGACCTTGAAAAATAAATGTTTTGTCAAAAGAGTGGTTAGTATCCTTTTACCCAAATAAAACTAAAGCTATGGTACTATCAAATCAAAGAAATCCTCCTTTTATTGATATAATATTTGATAACGAAGATGTTGATTTTGTTACATCGCATAAGCATCTTGGAATTACTTTTGATTCTGATGGAAAATTGCATACATACATAAGTGAATTCCTCCATGCAGTCAGTTGGAAAGAAACTATCTGTTCTACGGAAATTCAAATTTACGTTGAACAGAGATACATTAAATAGAATTTATCTAACATTTATTAGACCAACAATTGAATACGCTTGTGAACTTTGGGATAGTTGTGGGGTTGTATACGCTGAAAGACTTGAAAAAAAATGCAGCTTGAAGCCGTTCGAATAGTCACTGGCTTGCCAATGTTTGCTAGTCGCGAATCACATTATTTTGAAACGGGTTGGGAATTACTTTCTGATAGAAGACGAAAAAGGAAACTTAACTTGTTTTACTTAATTCATAACGACAGAGCTCCCTCATATCTATGCGATCTTTTACCTCCTAGGGTAGGAGAAATAACAAATTACAATTTAAGAAATAATATGAACTATAAAGTCCCTGATTCTCGATTAGAAATGACAAGGAATTCATTTTCCCCTCAACTATCCGTGAATGAAATTCTTTAAACATAAGTGTAAGGCACTCTCCTAGTATAAGTATCTTCAAAAATTGTTTCACTAAATATCTTTACTAATCGCCAACCTATTTCAATTTTGGGAAAAGAAAAACTAATATTATTCACAAAAGGATTCGACATATGTGAATTCAATTAAGATCTGATATGTACAGGGTAAATTTAATATTTAACCCCTCTTTTTTCTGTGGAAGTCAATTTGAAGATGCGATACACAATTTTTTGGAATGTCCAAAATTTAGTGATGCTCGCCATGACCCTTTTTTGAGCATACGGCTATTTAATGCCTCTTGAGAACTTCTTATGCTTTGACATATGATGAAAATTGTACCATTTTTCCCACGTTTATACATACATAAGAAGAACTCAAAGATTTTGAATTTGATTAAATGTATTAGATTATATTTTAACGTGAGTAGTTGATATGGGAAAAAGCCGTATGTTTTTGAAAACATGTTTTCAAAAACCTACGGCTTTTTCCCATATCAACTACTATCTACGGGACTAACGAGAATAAACAAACATGTAAGATTTGTTATTCACTACAGTTGAGACGGGTAAAACGGGCTAGATTCTAAGTTCACTCACATTTTTACGTTGCTAACGGTTTAAGTATAACACGGGTTATACATAACACTGACGTGTATCTCTGGTTCTATACTTTTGATTCCTATATGTTTCTAGTAAGTCTGATAACTCATCACCAGTTACTCTCTCTATAACGAATATATTGCTAAAAAGGTTAATATAAATATACGATTTCCCCTTGAATATCAAGTATTTCGTAAAAACCATACACCTCTGTTTTTATTTTTTTTAGATTGGTCAAATCATATGCAAGCATTTTTTTTACCTGATTTTTTATTATAAAAGTCAAACATTATTACTTCCCACAACGGTTATGCACCCTCCTACCTGAAATACACTCATAATTTTTTATCTAATAAATATTTGGGTTATAAAAAATTACAACGATTCCCGTATATTTTTCAGAAAAGTCTAATACGAATAATTTTAAAACAATACAAGGAGTAAAAAATATGCCGAGTGATTACTTCCGCTTACTCGCCGTGGGCCCGTCCGGGTCGGGCAAGACGAATTTGCTAATGCACCTTTTATTTAAACCCTTATTGTATTACGACAAAATTATTCTTTACGCAAAGAACTTAGAACAACATTACTACAAAAAACTAATTCGAAGATTCGAGGAAATAGCGGAAAAACTAGGTGTGTCTCTGGAAGATTTATTACATCTATCTAATGGTAAAGTTGAAGACATCGACTGCGAGGACGAAGCCGGTGACAAACAAAAAATCGTAATTTTTGACGACTATATTTGTTCACAACAAGATCAATCTTCTATTGTAAAATACTTTACAGGCGGAAGGCACAAGAAAATGAGCGTAATTTATTTGAGTCAGTCTTATTTTCGGATACCTAAAGACTGTCGTTTAAATTGTAATTTCTACATAGTGTATAATTTTCCTAGTAAAAAGGAGAGAGAACTTATATCTTCAGAACTTCAGGTCTCAAAAAATACGCTTGATTTAACTACTAAAAATAAATATTCTTTTTTATATCTTAACTTATCAGAGAAGAAAATATTTCATTGTTTTGATCGGGAAATTCAATCTTAACGTGTTAAAACAAATTACTTTTAATGTCAAATACGTTTTCTTAACACAGGTATTCGATACGCCTTAGTGAAACTGCGACAAAAATCAATACGACGTCAAAATCAAGCTGTTGGTAGTTTTCCAGTCATTCTCACAATGTACATCGTTAGATAAACAACGACATATATTTTTGTATTTGTGTTTACTATTAAGGGATATAAATTCCATACATAAACTAATTTTTTTCTACGGTATGTTATTTCAGGCAGAGGAAAAAAAAATAATAATGGATAGTTATAATACGAATATTGATTTTATAAATCAGGATATAAAAATAGCAACCCGGAAGAATCACGCCATGCTGGATTAAATTTTTCTCGGAGTTAACTTGTGGAAGAATTTGTGCGTGTTTTTTTCATGGATTTAATAAATCTTTATTATTTTTCTGCTTTGTCAATTGTTGTATGACAAAGTTACCGTATACATTATGGATTTATTAAATATCGTATATACGTCATGGATTTATGTGGACTGTCTACCGCCTGCTAGACAAAGCGCATAAACCTTATACGTCACGAATTTATGTGGACTGTCTACCGCCCGCTAGACAAAGCACATAAATTCATGACGTATGAGGTTTATGTGGACTGTCTACCGCCTGCGAGACAAAGCACATAAACCTTAAACGTATACACATTGTATATTCGTCATGGATTTATGTGGACTGTCTACCGCCCGCTAGACAAAGCACATAAACCTCATACGCCATGAATTTATGCGGCAGCTTCCTATAGGGACAGATTTATTCTTATCC
>MJUU01067137.1:0-21110 GCA_002080025.1 Modiolus philippinarum | reverse complement strand
GAGTTGTGATTTTCTATAATCTCCTCCCTTGATAGTGTAGTGGGAGTATAAGTAGGGTTTCCTGATGAACTGTCAATTCCCATCTCCATAACCAGACAGTCAAGATAGTGTTTCTTACACACGAACAGTATGTTGTTAGAAGCTTTGTCTGCAGGGACAATGACGTAATTTTCATGGAGGTTGTCCATAGTTTTCCTAACGAGGGGATCTTCAAATATACTGGGATTTCTGGATTTCATTGATGTTTTCAAACGCCGAATACGATTCACAATTAACGACTTAATGGACCTGATCCAGTCGGACAGCGTCTCGACATCTTCTTTCTCTTTCTTTGCCTACTTCCTCGCATAGTCCTCAACTGCATCCATCAAAATTTTGAAGTTGTACTTCCAGTTGATATGCCGGGGTTCACGGAATTTGGGACCTTTTGAAAAAACCTCTCTTAGTTTGATATTGTCTATAATATTTAGGTCACCGGTTATCACGTGTCCAGCCGGACTGTAATTGAAGGGGGAAGTGGCAAAAGCGCAATCAGGTGGTTTGGCTTTGAAGTCGTCAATTTTGAAGTCACGCAATACCCGTTTGTAATTGAAAATGGAAGTTGCAATGGGTTTAGTGTAGGAATACGAAATAAGTGGAACAGATTGATCTTTGAAGTAAGGTGGAATGTTAGATGTTACTGTTTTGCTATGTAGAATGTTAGCGAGATTTATGGCGTCCAAAACAACGAATATAGATTTCTCTATGTCTATTATTTGTGTGTTTGTATGCAGTTTTCTGACACATTTCAATTCTAGTGCAAAACCCAATATTGCACTCTAAGAGCCGCTTCGAATGTCCAAAACTCTTGTTAAATATATTAGAATCGAAATAGATTATTGCAATTGGGTTTATGCGAATTAGAACATGGGCAGACCTTATATTTGTCTTCATTTTATACCTCGCTATTGCTCGGTATAAAATATTGACAAATATAAGGTCTGTCCATGTTCTAATTTGCATAGAGCCCGCTGCAATAATCTATTTCTTAAAGAAACTTAAAAAAAACAATGGAAGGATATGAGGTTAATGTACATAAGACAAAAACAAAAAAACAAAAAACAAAAACCAAAAACAAAAACAAAACAAAAAGCAAAGAAACAACGCTTTTATTGAAAAATGAAAACAAATAATCACAAATCGGAAGGCTAAAAATATATTAAACTTATTGACACACTGTCGCATGTTTAACACATGACGTGTACTTATATAATTTATCAACAGATAGAATTCTTAGAAGATATAAAATGCACATTACAATTTTGCATATTTTGTTCACTTCCATGTTTCCCATTGTGTCTACATCAATGCCATACTTAATAAAAACGATAATTCGAAAAAAATGCAATATAGACAAGACATATGATATTATTTAAAACTTAAGTCCCCCATCCATTTGCCTGTAGATCACCTCTGTACCGTTTTGCAAAAATAAGAGAGAAATTGACTTCTGAGTAGTAGCAAATGACCAAAGTTAGTAAATCCAGATCAAATGCCTACAACTTTGGGGTAATAACACAATTACCGAACAGAATTGTCAAGAGCCAAAGTCCATGAGGCAAAAAGACAAAGCAGGTGGAAACCACCGGAAAACTGGAGTATCAAGGTAAACCCCTTCAGGCAGTACAAATTTGTATACAATAGAATTCTATAGAAGCTTGATTGCTTGACGAGAAGACAAAACACAGGAGTTTAGAAGGAGTTTTATAGGAGTTACTAGAGGAATATTGGTATGTTCATTGAAGAATTGCAAATAAAATACGTTATCTGCCATAACTAGACCTATAAACTTGCCAAGTATGAAAAGTGTACCTTACATGGTTCAAAAGTTATAGCCAAGGTTAAAGTTTCGGACGCACAGACAAACAGACAGACAGACAGGATAAAAACAAAATGCCCCTGATCCTCGATCTCGGGAATAAAAAGAATCTAGAAAAAAAGTTCTGACCGAAACTTCGAATTTTCCTCAAGGGACTGATATCTTTTGAAAGACGGAATTTTGTGAAGTCTTGATTAATAAGGCGGTCACAGAAATAATGAGAAAGAACAAATAAAGGGATATGGAGTAAATGTACATGGGACAAAATCCCTTTAAATACATGGTAACATTAAGCAAATGGAACAACGCTTTCATTGTTTTTCTTCAACATGAAGTCACCATGAGGCCTTTAGCGAAGAGCAAACACACCTACCTCATAGTAAATTCAAGACGGCCCCTGTCGCCTGTTTGAGCGGAATTCACTTGCTAAATGTTGAACAACACTACGTCCATTTTGTCATGAATGCGGGGTCTCCAACAAGCATATCATATCGGATAAAGTACTGTTACAAACACTGCAATCCCTTGCCCGACAAGGGGACCAATAGACAATACAACATATAAACGATTACAGGGCACCCGTCGAGGTGATTGTAAAAAAACTTGGCAGGTAAAATTGGGAGATGTGGGCAATATATATACAGATGTCCAGAAAAAAGATAGTTTAATGAGAAAGTCTGTATAATTTGTGTTTGTTCTCGCGTAACGAATCAAATGTGAAACATACACTCAAGCGTATAATTATTCTACAAAACATCCCGTCTACAACAGGAGATGACCTGTCTGGTAAAATGGTGCATTTTCAATAAAATCTATCTAAGCAGCTGTTAATTTTCATAATTTTGAAAATTCGAGTATAATATATATCTCTGATATATATATATAAGTATCTGTATAAAATAATTATAACGACACTAAAATGCAAATTGATGGTAAATGGACAGCAAATTTTCGCCTTTCCACAGGCTTCGTCAGGCTGATTATAAATTCTCTACGCACGTGTTTGCATGTGCGATAAAAATATTTTTGTTGGTATCATTACACTAACAATGAAAATTGAAACATAGATATTGTCGTTCTTTATGACATAGAAAGCTAAAAATAGTAAATATAAAATATGAAAGAAATAAAAAAAATATACAATTAATTAAAAGGATGTTAACATAATTGTTTGACGCTGGAAAAAATATTTTATTATTTTTTGTTACTGTTGAATTTCATTTGGTCACGTTCGTAAAGACCGTTGGGTTCTAAAGTGCAAAGCTGGTGGACCCAAAAATTCTCTCGCAAATCCATTGTTAAGTCATCCCATTGATCTTTTTCTTCAATGATCTGCACCTTGATATCTTCAAAAGTATGTCCTGTCGATTGGAGATGGCGAGTGACAGAACAGTTTCGTTTTTTATTATGAAATGAACGGTGGTTGTTTAACCTGATATTGAAACAGGTGGTAGTTTGTCCAACATATTGTAAACTGCATGAACCACAAGTCAATAACTAGATGCAGTTTTTGGTTTTGCAGGATACAGGTGAGAAAATTTTATAAGTTTCTTTGGTGACACTACTTTTAAATGTGTCGCCAATGACTGCAGATATACAGCACTTACAGTTGTTACGTTTGCAAGGATTGTAACTGCCTGGTGATTGGGGTTTATTCTTTATTTTGGATTTTACTAGAATGTCTCATATGCTCTTTGGTTTTCTATAGGCCATAACTGGTATTTCTGGAAAAGTTTTTTTACAACTTTGGATCTTTCTCGATCAAACTCCAATTCTTACGAATTATAGATGGTAGTACTTGGAGACTGGGATGATAAGTTACAACAAAGCGTGTTCTTTTATTTTGACGACAAAATGTACACAAAGGAAAACCAAAAACTGCATCTATTTATTGACTTGTGGTTCATGCAGTTTACAATATGTTGGACAAACTACCATCTGTTTCAACATAAGGTTAAACAACCACCGTTTATTTCATAATAAAAAACGAAACTGTCCTGTCACGCGCCATCTTCAATCGATAGGACATACTTTGGAAGATATCAAGGTACAGATCATTGAAGAAAACGATCAATGGGTTGACTTAACAAGGGATTTGCGAGAGATTTTTTTGGATCCACCAGCTTTGCACTTTAGAACCCAGCGGTCTTAACGAACGTGACCAGTAACAAAAAATAATAAAATATTTTTCCAGCGTCAAGCAATTATGTTTACATCCTTTTAATTAATTCTATATTTTTTTTATTTCTTTCATATTTTATATTTACTATTTTTAGCTTTCTATGTCATAAAGAACGACAATATCTATGTTTCAATTTTCATTGTTAGTGTAATGGTAGCAACAAAAATATTTTTATCGCACATGCAAACACGTGCGTAGAGAATTTATAATCAGCCTGACGAAGCCTGTGGAAAGGCGAAAATTTGCTGTCAATTTACCATCAATTTGCATTTTAGTGTCGTTATAATTATTTTATACAGATACTTATATTATTCCTATTTTCATTTAATTGTATCAGCCTTCTGTTGGCAGATCCGACATTCTAATTAAACAAGGTTGTTGATGTTGCTATTTTTAGACATAATTACTTACTAATACCCTATAGCACTTTAGAAGGGGTGATTTGACTTCCCTTTAACAACCTAACATGGATTCTATGTAAAGAACATACAACATTAATAAAAGTTCAGAAACGGTACGTCACAGATTTTGCTACTATTTATTTTATTATTTTCTTATATTTTTAAACTCCTGTGTTTTGTTAGAATGTGGTCACATGATTTTGTATATATCTAAGAGTTGTTAATAAGTTGAAGAATTTACTTTACGTATTGACATCTGCTAAAAATAGATAAGTAATTACATAGTAAAGGATAAAACACGAATTGACTTTATGAATTGACTTGACGTATTGACCTCGGACTAATAATAGATCTTTACAGTTTTTTTTTTATTATACTGAAACATTTCTTAAATATGATTAATTTGTCTATTTCTAATATACAAAACAGACATACTTTTTGTTCCATTACAAGAAAAGTAAATACAGATGCAAGTAATAAACAACAACAAATCTACAAACATCATATACAATTTGGATTTAATAATGTATGTTCCTATAAAAATCTGAAAAATTGGAAAATAATAAAACTATTATAGCCTATTAAATTCGGTCAATAGAGAAATTTATTGACATGAGAAAGGTATATTGACACTCGGACTACATCCTCGGTCAATATACCTTTCCCATGTAAATTAATTTCTGCATTGACCTCATCAATAGGCTATAATTGTATGTTATAGATTGATATTAATTTATAAACCACTAAAAAGTAATGCAAACTTATTTTGCCATGATAATCCCGGTAATCTATCTAAAATCCCTAAAATAAACACTTGGCATATCCAAATATTTTTAAGAATTATCAGTGCATTCCAAATATATAACTTTATATGACTTTCAACTCACATAAATTTGAAGCTTGAACGAGGCTAACACAATTTCAGCAAATTGGCCTTTTTTCGCTGCAAATTTCGACAGAATTATGCCAATTTTGTCACTTTCCAGCCTCGTTTTTTAAAGCACCAGCTGCTCATATTTGATAGGACTATTGCATCATACAGCTACGTAAGTCATTCAAAATAAATAAAGAAATAAAAATCTCGTTGGGTCTTGGAAAACAAATGCAAAAGTTGGTTACCAAGGAAACAAGGTAAAAATCGCAATTTCTGTACAACAATGTATAGCTATGATATAAGTGTTATATTTCAGAATAAACACCTTTCAAGACTATTATAAGCTTGAGACCATTTCAAGGTCAAGGCTCTTATTGACAAGGTCAAGTGAAAAGGAGCATTTGAAAAGGATCAATTAAGAAAGTTAATTTTACGTGACCCTGAAGACAAGGTCAATGACCGTTAAGTCATTCCGAGGTTATAACATGTTGTACTGATCTTGTAAGGTGTATATGAAGAACGGTATTTGGATCTAGGGTCAGGTGAGTGGTAATTAAATTGGTATAAATTTTCATAGAAATGGAAAATTTTGCTTTGTTACCATGTTAAAGTAAGTGAGTACCGAACCGTCAGTCCAAAAACGAACAACTCATCTTCATCATTGATCTTAAGTTACTTATTATTACCCAATCGAGATTTTTATATGTTTTTGAATTAATAACTTTCCTTTTTCTGCAAATTGAGTCTGAAAAGTGAAAAGTAATCAAAGAACAATTTCCGACATATAAGTAGCTTAGCTACGTTCTGACTTCATATTTACGCAAAATATCAAAATTGTGTTGGAGATGGTCTATAATAACCTCGTGCAAAGTTATGTATGAATCGGATTTAAGAAGTGCATATTTTAGGTTTTTGAAATTGCCCAAAATCCAAAATGGTGGTCATGGTTATCTTGGAAACGGAGGTCAAACAAACTTATAAAACGGCCATTTATTGGTTCTTGAATTTTTATGTTACTACATAACAAAATACTGAAAATACAGTAAATTTAGTTTCTGCATTTTCATATTTCGACAACTTATTTGTTTTCAGTGCAGATCTAGTCAAAAATTTGGAAATCCATAAGCCGAAATATATGTAAAGCATTAAGTATATAAATGGCTTATCATTATATTAATAATAGTATTTTATTTAGAAAGAGAAGAATAAATCCTAGTATCATTGGTTTGAATTGCCTTAATTCTGTCTTCCTTTTAATTAAACAAACGGTTGTCAAAATCTATGCATAAACAGGACCTTTCTTTTGCAAATTAATTATTGCATTGATGCAAAATAATTTTTACTCCATAATAGAACTTCAGATGGAGCAGCTGCCGCGAGTAAAAAAGTATAGATGTGCATAATGATATAAGTTTCTTAAGATTTCACACTATGATCGTAAAAAAGAAGGAGCCTGATACTTCAATCTCACTTAAAAATACATTGTTGACGCTCTTACCATTAATTACGCATCTTTTGGCAAATTGATCTCATCAATATGTCTTCCAGAACTTGAAATAAAGAAAACGACAGAAACCTCTAGGTCTTCATCTTTTTTAGACTTACATATCGAACTTGTTTGGCAAAAATGGTAATCTCACTACTAATATTTACGACAAAAGGTAAAATTTTATTTTCAAAATTATCAATTTCCCCATTATGGACAGAAATATCCAAGCACCCCCTGCTTACGGAGTTTATCTTCCACAGTTAATTCGTTACTCCAGAACTTGCAGAAATTATACAGACATTCAGATTAGACATTATATAGCTATCACCTATTAATCAAGGTTTACATAAAATCCGTCTCATACGAGCCTTAAAAAATTTTAATACGACACTGTTTTCCTTATGGAACATTTGAAGTTCCGGTCCGAACTTTGATTCAAGATTCACTTTTGTAATAAATACTGCATGGGATCAACATTACTTTTTACTGTTTACGATCTTTCACTAGCAATAGGTGATATCCAGGTTCATGGTAGGATCTGGTTTGCACTCCCTAATTTATCTCTTTGTAAGAGTTATCTTTCTTGGATGTGGACAACCACAAATATTCAAGACTTCAAAGTAGGTGTTTTATTCAAACAGATCTAGTTGAATTAATCTTATGTGATTTTGTACTGATTATTGAATCTTAAAAATCATGGATGAAAATATTTTCTTTTATACTATCATTTATTTTACTTAAGAACCATGAAATCAGTTGCCTGTCAATGACAGAAATATTTTATTTCCTTTGACCATATCTCTAATTAAATGTTCCAAAATGTTTTACTCCTGTTGCTTCTCATGTTGGCAACTTTGATTTTCTCAAAAATAATTCCGTTTTTGAAAAAATCATGTTAGAAAATTTCTATTTTCCTTAGTGCTCATTACAACAAGGAATCGGGAACCAGTTTTTGTCCACACCGGGATCAGTCTAAAAGTATAAATTAGGGAGTGCAGACCATGAACTTGGATATGGTCTATTGCACCTGAGTTGCTACTAGACACTTCCAGGGCAGGTTTAGCACGTCATAAAGATATCTCTCGGGGTGCCTTTACTAAGTCAGGACTATTACGATTGACGGTTTTTCCTGTGGGTTTGCTCATACTTTGTCATTTTGAGTCTTGGACTTCGGCTCTTGACAATTATGTTCGTTAATTTTGTCATAACCCCCATTCAGTATTATTTCTTATTCCCATTGTACTGTCTGTCCATTGCAAACATTTTGTTTGCCGTTGGCTTTTTCTTCATGTAAGTGATCACGAAAAATGTTGAATAATAAAAAAATAATTTTGGGTTTACAATTTAGATCATATTTGTAATTTGTGCTCTATCAGCATTTACACATATTTCGGTTTATGGATTTCCAAATTTGTCAAAATACGCATCTGCAAAAACTAAATTAGCAGTAACTTCGGTATTTTGTTATTTCAAAGCCAATACTTTAACGGTGAATTCGGCAGAATGAACGCAAGTATCCGCAAGATTTTTTCCATATTTGTTGAGGTTAGATTCTCAGCAGTTGTCCGCAAAATATTTTAATATATCTGCTTAGTTCAGGGATTCTCTCCACAAAACATTTCTCATGCGTTTGCACCATTGATTCTCCAAAATTCTTCGGAGATATTTTTCAAAATATCGGACTGGTTAAGAAATTCCCCGCAATTTTATGTAAAAATTTTCCTACAAGTCTAATTTAATCAGAGATTCTCGGCAATTCTCTACAAATAATTTTCCAAAATGTCTAGCTGACCAAAAGATTTTTTTGAAATCCTCCGCAAATCTTTCAAATTGTTTGAATTTCCAACAGGTTCTCCGCAATTCTCCGCTGACTTTTTCTGACATGTCTGACTGGTTAAAAGATTTTCCACATAATTCATCCTATATGTCTGATAAGAACACAGATTATCCGCGATTCTCTGCAATTTGTTTAATATCAGACTGCCCCTAATTTCGTAATTCTCCGCGAAAATGATCCTAAATGTCTGAGTGGCCCAAAGATTTCTGCAATTGTCTGCATAGTCTTTTCAATGTGTTTGTCTTGCCGAAAGGTTCTCCGCGGAAATCAACAATTTTTTTTTAAATGTGTCCGACTTGCCCAGAGGTTATTTGCATTTCTCCACTGACTTTGTAATGAAGGTCCAACACATGCATTGATTCTTCCCGATTATTTGTTCAATTTTCCGTTAATGATTGCATATTGACCTTAAATGACATTATATGGATTCTCTGTAAGAATCAGACTATTCTAGTGTAAGCTGGAGCAGGGTCTTTTATGGATGTAGCTGATTTAACAAGATCAAATTTACCCGTGAGTCTCAAAAATAGTGTTAATTTATAAATTTTGGGTACAGTTGCCATGGTAACCGTAGCAGCCATTTTGAGCCACTTCAAAACTTTTAAATAGCCACCATTTTAAATTTTCAAGAAAAATCGGTGTATACTGATATACACTGAAATTGAGTATTTTCAACAATCTCCAATACAGTTTCAATGTGGGTCCATAAACATGAAATGGAAATGAGGCTATCGAAAATGTCTAGAAATTGACATTTTTCACTGCCAATTTTCAACAAAATAATCATCATTTTGCATTTTTCAGTGTCAATACCAATTGTTTATTAATGAAGAGAAGATAACGGGAAACACCCACAATGTCCGAAAATTACAACGATAAGGCACAATCCACCAGGAAACTGTACAAGAAAAAACACCAATAAAATGACGAAGGCAAACGTAGACAACGATAGGAACTCTGATAGCTGCACTTGGTGCAGGCAATGATAAGAGCTAGCGTCAGAGTTACACAGTGTGTGGGTACCAAAACCTCCCCTATCTCTATCTTGTTTCCCTATAGCATAACAATTTTCTCTATCCCGTTTCCCACAGAATAATAAACATATAAAGAAAGACAAAAACAGGTAGACTACTTACCCAAAGACCACCATCTTGAAAAAGAAAAGACAAAACGTTTTTACCAAGATGAGTCAAGAAGAGCTCGCCGCTAAACTGTCAGGTAGCTGAATGAGCCTAGTCTGCTGGTAAAAAACTGTCTCACAACAGAAGAGAAATAAAATTTAGAACTTCAAAACGGGTTTTGAAAAGAATCATCATGAATTCCAGAGGACATCGGCAGTATCAGTGAGAGGCCAGTATACCTGTAAAATCTTCAGATCATTGGAACGTAAAGCCAATTTAACGGAATCATGCAGAATGTCCCATGAATACACAATATTAAGTACAGAATGTAATTTACTTCCACTTTTATGGAATTTTAATCAGGTTTTGGCATTTTTAACAATATTTCCGTAAAAACGGTGATGAGAAATGCCCTTAGTAATAAGCCGTTTGTGAGTCACACAATATTTAGATATCAATTGTTCCTTGTTGTCAAACTTTGAATGTGATAGTAAGGTATCGTTCATTAAAGTCGTCAACGGTAGAACCGTGAGAATTGAGAAATATACACCCCGTCGGATGGAATAAATATATCTTATTAAGTCAACCAAACGAAGTTAAGTCACCCAAACGAAGTTTGTTGACTTATTGTTTTCACTCTGATTCTTATTATTAAGTCGCCTAAACAAAGTTTGGCGACTTCTTTTGTTTGCACCATTTCTTATGAAGTCGCCGAAACAAAGTTTGGCGACTTCTTGTGTTTGAACCGTTTCTTATTATCATTTTTCCGCCTCTTTCCATCATCTTGTCCGACCCAATTCTCAGTAACCGCTTGTCCATACATAACCAAACTTCACAGGAGGATAGCTCACCACCCAAAGATGTGCAATCATGTGTTGAAATTTTCAAAATGACCACCATCATTGGTCACTTTGAACTTTGACCCCAAATCTTTTTATTGGATTTACTCGGAAACAGTAACAGATAGCTAATAAATTATAATGACAAAAATGTTTGTTAGGTCATAACGGACCTTTGTTACATTTAAATCGAATTTCTATGGTCAACCGTTCAGGACTTATGCCCCTTGAAAGTTTTGTCACATCTTTTTAGTAGGTTTTTCTCGAAAACGGAAAGAGATAGAAACCTCAAACCTTTTCCATTCAACTTAGGTGATACCGTATAAGTGGTTATTTTTGCGGGATGCAAATTTCGCGAATTCTTTGAAAACTGCTAGACTTCATTTTCGCAGGTTTCAAATTTTCGCGATTGCTCATCATTTACTGTTTAAAATCTCGTATGAATTAAATTGCACGGTATGCAATTTTCGCGACTTAAGAATGGTCTCAAATAAAGCAGAAAATAACCACTTAAACGGTTTGTGTTATATCTAAAAATGTCAAGGGCAAAGGTCATTGGTCACTTTGAACTTTGACATTAGATCTTGTCATTGGATTAACTCATAAACTGAAATAGATAGCTGATAATGGCAAAAAGGTGTGTCTTGTTAAGATCTACATCTGTTAAATTGGGTCCAAATTATTTGACTAACCGTTTTGGGTCTATGGACCAAAAACTGATTTTTGATGTCTGATTAAGGATTTTTTGCTTATAGTTCAATTACCTATGAAGATAGAAAGAGACATTCAATACAAAATATGTGAAGGAAGATGTGATCTTCAAAATTAGGCCAAGGTCAAAGTTCAAGGTCGTGGTCAAAATCTTTATTTCACATAAAAGTATCAATAAATATACATATTAAGCTTAAATTCATGATCAATTATTAGAATATTATGACACAACTTCCAGGAAAGACCTATCAACTGTTTTTCAAACAATTGACGTACTAGTTTTCTAAAAAAAAATACTGATAACACTGATAGACAGAATCACGATGAGTTTTTAAGTCTTTAAGTCCCTAATTCTTAATCGTCGACTCATTCTTTTCTCAAAGAATATAAAAGAATTAATTCTGTTTGGGCGACTACTGTGTTTGCTTTCAAACACATTATCACTTGTTTTTTTTTATTTTTCCGCCTCTTGAAATCGTTTTGTCCAACCAAATTCTCAGAGACCACTGGCCCAATCATAATCAAACATGACAGGAAGGTAGATCACCACACAAAGATGTGCACTTGGATGTTGAAATTTTCAAAATGACCACCATCAGTGGTCACTTTGAACTTTGACCCCAAATCTTATTATTGGATTAACTCGGAAACTATAAAAGATACCTAATAAATTGTAATGTCATGACGGAGATATGTTACATTCGGACCTAAACTCTATGGTCAACCGTTCAGGAGTTTGTCTCATCTTTTAAGTAGGGTTTTCTCGAAAAATGGTAAGAGATAGAAACCTGAAACCTTTTCCATTCAACTTAGGTGTTATGTGTTACATTTAAAAATGCCAAGGTCAAAGGTCATTGGTCACTTTGAACTTTGACACTAGACCTTGTTTTTGTAATAATTCCTCAATCGTAATAGGTCACTAATAACATGTAATGACAATAATGTGTGTCTTGTTAAGATCTAAATTTGTTACATTGGGTCCAAAATTATTGTACCAACCGTTTTGGGTATATAGACCAAAAACCGATTTTTGATATCTGATTAAATAAATGAAAATTCCTTATAGTATACTCTAACTGTTATACTCTAACATGTTTACATTTAAAATTTTAACATGATAAATCTTTCAGCTTTATTTTAAACTTTAATTTGTAGTTTATTTTACTTCTAAAAGGATGACAGGTATAAAGAAATGTTCGAAATAATTACACATCTCATCATAATATATTTGAAATGTGTACTTGATGAGGAATAAATTTCCGAACTGGCCATACAGCTCATTAAAATTATTGCAGTTGGAGTTAACATATGTGTTATGGTCTCATGTTCATTTACTCCATATCCTTTCGTAAAATATTTGATGCTGAAAACATATATTACTGTATATAATTACACATTACATGATATTCTTTAATGATAACTAAGATTTTTTAAGCTCATAGTAATATTTTATATTCTTAAAATATTTTCACTACAAACATCTGGCATTTATCAACTTTAGATTTGACAGTTTAATTAGTCACACAGCTAAACAAATAACTACATACCGAAGTTACTGTAAATTTAGTTTCTGCATATGCGCATTTCGACAACTTATGCCTCTTAAGTGCATATAAAATTTAAACGTGTGGAAGACCAACTGATACAATACACATCACATCAGAAATGATTATATACACATAGAATAAAAAAGATAACAGAAAACACCTACAATGGCCGAAAACCATAGCCACATGCCACAAAGTAAATAAGAACTGCACAAGAAAAAACCCACAATAAAAATACAAAAGACAAACGTAAACAACGATAGGAACAGCCGGACTTGGTACCAGCACTAGCAAAAGCCAGCGTTAGGGTTAAACCAGTTTATGGGTACCCAAACCTCCCCTTTCTCTGTCCCGTTTCCCTATAGTATAATCACGTGAGTATAATAAACATACGAATAAAACCCATACAGGTAGACTACTAACTCCATGACCAAAGGTCTTGAAAAGAAAAATTGGGGAACGTACAATACGTAATTTTGAAAGATGGGTCAAGGAGTGCTCGCCGCTAAACTGCCGGCTAGCTGAAGGAGCCTAGTCTGCTGGTAAAACACTGTCGCACTACGGAAGGAAAATCAAATTCAAAACTCCCAATGGGTTTGGTAAAGAATCATCATGTATTTCAGTAGACATCGGCAGTATCAGTGAGAGGCCAGTATATGTGTAAAATTCTAAGGTCACTGGATCCCAAAGCTAATTTAACGGACGGGTGCAGAATATCCTGTCGATATCCCCTATTGCGTAAAGAATGTAAAGTTACGTTCTTGTTTTTCTGGATTTTTAATCAGTTTCTGGCATTTTTTAACAACATTTCCGTAAAATCGAGGATGGGAAATGCCCTTAATAATAAGCTGTTTGCGAGTGACATTATATTAAGATATCAAATGCTCATATCTTCGATAAAACTTTTCAAATTTATTTAAAAATTTATGAAATCTGTAACCTTGCTGCAAAAGTTTTGAAGTGATAGTAAGGTTACGTTCATTGAAGTCGTCAAGAGTAGAACAAAGCGTGCGAATCGTACCAGTTGAGAAATATAAACTCCGTAGGATGGGGCTAGAGGAACGTCGCCGTCAAGAAAAGGGAAATTAGTAATACTGAAATCAAAACCATCCCTTTTATCGTAAATTTTAGTTTTTATTTTACCAGAGTCAACGATGATGGTTAGATCCAGAAAAGGGCAATTTTTAGAATCGTTATTAGCTTTATTAAGTTTCAGTTGTTGTGGGTAAATGATGTCGACATAATCTAAAAACTGGGGATTGTCAATAGTAAGGATATCGTCAATATACCTGTTGTTATCATTTAAAATAGAAATAAGTTGATCACTGTTTTTTATGGTCCCATTTTGTAATTTTTTCATGAAGTCACGTTTGTAACAGAAAAGAAAAAGATCTGCAATAAGAGGTGCACAATTTCTACCCATGGGAATTCCAATGACCTGTTGATAAACAATGTTGCAAAAACGAACAAAAATGTTGTCAAGCAAAAGATTAAATGCTTTAATCGTATCTTCACACGTCCAGGAGGAATGATTATTGTAAGTAATATTAGAAAAGAATCCTTGCTTTTTGTTACAACAAACAAACTGACAGTCCAGAAAATTTGAAAGACCCTTTAATCAATTGTCCCAATTTAGATTTAATTAGTTTATGTGGAAGCGTTGTATAAAGTGTAGAAAAATCATAACTGTCGATAGAGGAAACTGGTTTTTGTATTGATTGCAATTCATCTAAAACTTCAATAGAGTTTTTTACACTCCAAAAGTAATTGACACCAGAGTTTTGATAGGTTTTTTCACAATATTTTATAATTAACTCCTTTATACAAGAAAGTGCACTGGTTAAATGGATGGACAAATTAATAGTAGAACAATTTCTCGATGCCGAAATAAAACGATGCATGTAGGGGTTTTTGTGAAGCTTAGGAATCCAGCACATTGTTATCTTTAGGTGGAACTTTGAGCATTTCTGTATCCTTGTAATGTTGTTTGGTGAGAGTTTGTTCATCACAATTGGTGCGTTTAAAAGTATTAGACTTGGCCAATTCGTTTTGTTGGACATCGATATAGTATTTCTTTTAAATGATTGAAACATCGTTAGAAGCTTTGTCAACAGGTACAAACACATATTTTTTAGAAGATCTCTCAATTTAGACTTAATTCTGTTAACAGACAGCTTAGGATGTGGCTCATCATAATTATCTTCATAAAAATTAATTCTGTTGCTGACTTTGGTAATAATTCTATCTTTGAACAAATTCAGTGCGTGTTTGTCTGCACTTTCCCGTTTGTACCATTTTATACAGTACTTAGTGACTGCGTCTTTAATGATTTCAAAACAAGCTTGCCAGCTAATTTTGGAAGGTGGGCGATATTTAGGCCATTTCTAAAAACCATTGAACTTCTCTATCTTCAATGATGTTTAAGTTCCCGGTAAATATATGTCCGCAAGGGTTATAGCGGTATGGTGACATAGAACAATCTCAGCTGCTTGGGTAGTTCTTCTCAAAATCAGCATCACAGGTGATCGAAGAGTAGTTGAAAAAAATAATTCTAGTAGGTTATTTGTAAGAAAAAGAAATGATAGGCATATCCTGGTTGTCAAAATATGCGGGTATAAGTTTTTGAATATCTGGGTCCCGAAGAATGCTTCCAATACCAATCAAATCAATTCCTTTCTTAATATTTAATATTTAATTTTCAAAAGTTGTTTAACATGTTCATCGGGTGTGTCGATTCTCGGAAAAAGACGATGATAGCAGAACACAGAACATGTATGATGAAATAGGATAGACAGAAACAAAATGAGTCTTATATTGAGGAATAATTGTTCTTTCAAAAGATATTAAAAATGGACTCTGGTTGGGTGACTTCGATCTGTGTTTTGCATGCAAACACATTACCACTTGTTTGTTTTATAATATGACATAAGATAGGCATGTGACAAAATGGACTCCATAGGAAATAAGCTACATGGCTTTCACGGGATATACATATCATATATCAACACATTTCTTAAATATTGTAGTATCATATTTTTATTTTCATGCGGTATATTGTTATCTGATATTGTTGTATTGCCTGTTGTTGATATAAGTTGATATCTATCTATCTATCTATAAACTAGAGGAACACGTTGTCAAAAAAGAGTGAAATCAAAATTTAACTCAAAATTATCCGTTTAACTTTATCATATTTTTTAGTCTTAATTTTACTAGAGTCAACCATGATAGTAAGATAAAAAAAGAGCAGTATTTAGAATTATTGTTTGCTTTATTAAGTTTCAGTTCTTGTGGGTAAAGGGGGTCGATTTAGTCTAAAAGCTGGGAGTTGTCAAAGTAAGGATATTTTAGGCATTTTAAGTATCAATTCAACACATTAAAATATTGTTGTTCTCTAAAACAAAGTTACAGAGATGAAGAAATATTTGTTGCTTTCCTTTTTTTTCTATTGCTTTATTCAAAGATTGGGAAAATGCACCAGAAAAAAAGCAGCAGTTTGCAAAACAACATTTCACAAAATGGTTCCATTTGACAAAAAAAGAAAGAGAAATTTTGCTTGTTTTTGCATAAAAATGATAAATAAATTCAACATAATATTTTGCGTACAATACTAGCTGGGGGAGGGGGTTCTTGAATGAACAAATGAATAAAATATGTTGCAATTTTTCATTCCCTACTTATTTGTATAAATAATCTAATGGAATTAAAAATTGTACACTTTTCTAATAAATAATACTTTTGTTCTTTATTCAAAATTGCGGCAAAGAACCCATTTGCAAACAAATGCAAACATATATCAAACAAAAACATAATGCAATAAAACAAATACAATGAAGATATATATCAGCTAAGGGTCTCCTCTCCTTAGTTCTAATGAGTGTCTAAGAAAAGAGACAACTGTATTTATATCTTCGGATGTTGATGGGCTATGGATAATTGCAAGTTTCTGGTGAAAAGTTTTTAAATTAAACTCGTTATTATTCTTAAATTTTTTATAAGTTTTGTTCGAAGTTGATTATTAATTTTACAATTAAAGAAAAAATGTATTTCGTTTTCTACTATATTGCAGAGTTTACATATTCTTCGCTGCCTACGAGATCTTTTTGTATCTTCCTAATTCGAATAGTACCTCGTGGTCATAAACTCTAAATTTAGTGAAAATTTCTCTTGTTTCTGTATTTGGGTGGTTTAAATAAAAAGTGTCTATATTTTGATTAAAATATTTAAAACGAAAGTTTTTGTTGTCTTCATTTAATGAATTTTTGTAGTTACAAGATTATTATAATATTCTGAAACTGTATTTTTAATACTTTTTTCTTTAGTTTTTTAGGTGTTTTCATAGACTTACAATTACATATAGTACAATATTTTCTCAATTACAAATTGCTTCCAGCTTCATCAAATTTTGTATTATTCTAATTGCCATTAATTACCATTACATAATTTCCATTAGCCCACCCCTGCTAAATGTCACTTTCCCCAATTTACGCGAGTACCAGTAGAGTACAGTGTTATATGTAACTTTGGTCATAATGTGATGTTAACAGTTCTAAGTTGAATAATTGAAAAAAAAAAATAACAGGTGTTAGTTGAATAATTGTAAAAAAAAACATGCATTTGTAATATTAACAAAAACGAAATTATAAAGATCCTAAACATTTATTTAGGTACTATTAAATTTTTAATACTCTTGTTGTTGGACTGAATATTGATCTAACATTGATCTGGTGGTGAACTAGTTCTCGAATTATAAAAAGAAATATATACAATAGATCTTATATTAAAAAAATATTTAAAATAAATAATAAAAAATACCTAGGTCTCTTTTTTATATGTAATAATCATTTTCCACTTATGTATTGTGACGTAAACTATGTTGACAAAGTTTATAATCTTTTCAGTATTCATACAGTATGAAAATAAATACAGGTTGAAATTATCATCAAACATCATGAGCGCTTATGAAATTATAGGAATCTTCGACAAGCCTAGAACTATAGGTCCTGGTGCTTGATTTCATAAGTAAAACAACTGTCATGAAGTTTTTGTTGTTGCCATAATGTATTATAACTATTCATATGTTTCATATTCACACTCGAGGGAAGAGGTCTATGCTTTACTATCGTTCTTCGGACATTAAATACTTTTAATGACTTTTAGAGAAATAAAAGTAAACTAGTTTTGAGGACAATAAAGAGGGGGATGTTTATTATTTTGTTCACGAAAAATACATTTCCAAGCAGGAGAAAAAAATTGTCATTAGGGTTTGTCTGCCTCTTAGTGTTTTTCTTACTAAAACAATGTTCTAAGAAACTTTCTATGAAGCGTAATAAAGGCGTTATTCAGCAGATCTTTTTCCTAAATGTGCTTCTAAAGTTGTGTTTTCTCTTTTGAATTTCCCTTACTACCGGGATTTACATGTTCAACACGGCAAATGTCTTATAAGAAGCAGAAGATGCTTACTGTATAGGTGTGTCTGATCTCACCTATGATTTTACTTGGGTTCGTGTTGTTCATCTGTTACAAAAACAGGAAAACAGCAAACACCTACAATGGCCAGGAACTACAATCACATGCCACAATCTACAAGCAAACTGCAACAGAAAAACAATAATGAAAACAAGAGACAAACATAAATAACGATAGGAACTCGGGATAGCCGGACTTGGTACCGGCACCAGCACTGTGTATGTCTGTCATCATATTTCTTTTCTGTGTCGTACTCGTGTCTTTTGATTGTTTGTTTTGAGGCCGGCGGTTCGGTTCTTGCTCAATTCATTTTTTTAAATGAACAGACGTTGCAGTACTTTGCTTACATCTTTTGTTCAATCTTTTTGTATCTGAAAAAGGGCAATTATACGGTCATTTACAAGATCTTACAAATGTAAATATATATATTTTTCTGTCGAACAAGTTTATATAATCTTTTTAAATTACTTATACTAAATCGTTCCATACTGGCACATACTTGATGTTATAAAAACGATATGAAAGATTTTTATCAAGGACCTTCTTACAACGCTGAAAGTTTAATCATAATACATTTTTTGAATCATTCCAATGTTTAAGAATGTTCTTACAATCTTCAATTGAATATAAGACCAATGCAATGAGCATTTTTGTAAAGAACCTTTCAAACACTATTCAAATACAGTTTGCATTAATAATGATACAATGTACATGTAATATGCTCACATACAGATAAGATGAAAATGGATGATACGGACTCATAATATTCATTTTATCAAAGCATCGCCGTGTTCCAATTATCATATAAATACATGTTTAATTTTTAACATTTTTTGGTTCTCAAATTTGTTGAATTTATTTATGTACTAGATATTTTAATCACTAACTTCAAGGGAAATAAAAAATTATAGATTTTCAAAAATTTTCAAGGTCTTTTTCTTACACTATGTTTGGAATTGTTCTATAGCCAAACAGTTCAAATAAAGGACGCTAGAACAGTGTTTATTTTGGCACCGTACGGTTTCTTTTATTAAAAGTGCAAATGTCCTTGTTATTTAACCCTTCCAGAACTTAGAAACGGAATCAAAACTATCATATTAAATATGAATATGACAAAATTATTTTCAGGGAAAAATATTTAGTTTACGGTAGGCTAAATCGGTATCCTTGCATTTTGAGAGTTAAACATCTTAAATACTTAATTAAACGAAATGGGAGCAGGCGGAAACGACAGTAATGTCCTAACCTGTAGCAATAAAATTTCCAAATTCATATAGAATTTTAAAATATTAATTCTAAATGATGTCCGGGTAACTAAATTATCCGTTGGAGTTACAACACTCTCAAAGATATGCCCACTGACCACAGATGACTGATGTACCACATGTAGTATCTCAAACAAACTTTAACCACAGTCATTGCAGCATAAAATGAAGGTCATAGTAATAATCATCTGAAGCATTATCACTCTCCAAGACACACCAAGTGATCAAAAATGGTTGACATTACATGCCGTTTTCGCTATCGTCAATTGTGAATAATTTCATTATGTATGTGTTTTTTTAAGTATATTTCTTTCTAAATACAAAATAATTCCATAAAATAAACATATTCAAAACAAATATCCTTTCAAGTCAGTGTTTATCATAGTTTTTCTCCCGAACGGTTAAACTTTAGAAGTTCGAGCTTGAGACAGTTGAACTATGAAAATCAACGACTTGTAAATGATATATCTTATTTCTCTAATTCTGAAACTAATGGCTTTTCATGTTTTTTTTTTAGTTTCTGCTCCGTCGTGGGCCTCTGCAATCGATACTCTGACATCTAACATTGCATGGAAATCAACAAAAACAAAGCTGTCATAGCCGATTAAAGAACGCTCCGAGAAAATACTTGTTACATTGATGAGTGTATTTAAAGTATACTTTACTATTTGAGGATAAGTTCGTGACGTTTCAATATCCAATGAAAACGCGAGATCAATTTTTGCACATGTTGGAGATCACTTTGATCTCCTGTGAAATGAAATTGACGAGAACAGAAGTACAATTTCATTATACTTGAAATATAGCAATATGAATTTCAGTTCTCGTATAAATGAGGTACAAGTGGTACTTGGATTGTTTTACCATACATGTAGTTGCAAATTTAAAAAAGTAATTGACTATGCGAAAAATGAGAAAAATAAACATGTCGCAGTTGGACATTGATATGCACAAACAATACAAGCTGAAAATGTGTATTTGTTTCGAAGTAGATAGCCGAAAATGCATTTTTATTTTACTTCGATCCAATTTGATAAGCCAAAGGTCGCCAGGAACTTTGTCAGTACATGGCTGAACTGTGTGGCATATCTTCATAATAAATTTTGGAAATCGATTATATATGTATTTCCATTGTATTGTTTTAGTATATCTGTTTATTGTAAAAAAGAAACCTTTAACAATACGATAGCTTACATCTAACACTAATTGAAATACTAAAATACTTATTTATATACACGCAGAAACACAGAATTAAGGAGGCTCACTCCTGATGTTGTTAAATCAGGGATTTCTTGAAACATATTTAAATTGATAAAGCATTGTAGGCTAAATGAAATGGTAAAAAGAAATACTAGTATATAGGTCCTTGTGCTTTTAATGGAGATGTAAGACATTAAAACTTTGGATGAGAAATGGATTTCTCTAAATTTTCGATTATTAACGTAAGAACTATTATTTGTCTATATGGTAAGAAATATTTTACGAAAGGATATGGAGTAAATGAACATGAGACCATA
>MJUU01067136.1:56160-84824 GCA_002080025.1 Modiolus philippinarum | reverse complement strand
ATAGGTATGCATCTAAATATGAGAATATAAGTAATATTATGGAAGAACCTACTACTACACAGGGGAATAACAGCAAAAGTGACCAGAGCAATATATCACAGAGAGGGATACCCGGTAACAAAGGGAGAGTACTAATTGAAGATATTCCAACTATAACTGGTATTACGCACAATCCAAGCACTCGAGTACATAACTCCTGTACCTATCGGCCTGACAATACGCATGTACATCAGTCTGTTGGTGGGGACATCCACAATGCAGCTGATGTATGTGCTCCGGAATACGCTGGTGGGTGCAATGAGCGGCAAAGAGGGGACGTGATGAACCAGAAGACGAATGGTCCTACAACATCTATGGTAAATGAGGAGAATATCAAGACTATAAGCAACAGTGAACAGATACAAAGAGGAAAACGAAGTGGGAATTCAGACAATGGTCTAATACAACCAGAAAGTAGCCGAGATAGACAACAAGAGGCTAATATAAACCACTCTAGACAGGAATCGTATATAAGTGGGCAGCCTATATATTACAGCAGTAATGACGCCTATGTCAACAACGTACATCAACAGCCTTTTTTAGGCCAAACTCGCCTCAACTACATAGTCCCATGGCAGAGACAGAGAGTGATGTTTCCCCACTGGATGTAAAAGAAAAGCACAAAATCAAAATAGCATCGTTCAATTGCAAAAACTGTACAACATGTGGACCGTTCTTCAATGAAATAAAAAATCAAGTTGATATAATTTTATTACAAGAAACATGGTTATATGACTGCCAGCTACATCTTATAGATGAACTACATGATGCATATACAGGAACAGGCAAAGCAGTAGATACAGGCAATCCTATTCCTCCTGTTAAGATGCCAAGAGGTTATGGGGGTGTGGCTATAATGTGGAAAAAGGCACTTGATCCATATGTTAATTGTATTAAGCTGGGAAACAACAGGATAATTTGTATAGAGCTTAAAGGCAAGACTTCCCTGTTGATAGTTTCAGTATACATGCCATGTAAAGGCCCTAAAGATAATATAGCAGAATATCAGGACTGCGTTGACCTGCTTCGAGAAATTGTTAAGACATATGAAGATACCCATCAAATAATAATTGGAGGTGATATGAATGAGAACATCATTAGAAATGACAAAAACCCAAGATGTAGATATATAGCAGAATTTATGGTAGAAAATGGTTTTAAGACATATGATCTAGGAACAACTTACAGACATATTAATGGACATTTACAATCTGCAATAGATTACTTCCTAATCCAACAGTCGTATGATGAGAAAATAATAAATATATATAAACAAGAAGATATAGCAACCAACGTCTCTGATCATATTCCTATCTATATAGATGTCGCATTCCATATGCAGCTGAGAGAGCAAACACAGACAGAGGATAGCAGAGTAGCTAAGATATGCTGGGATAAAGTTGATAAAGAAAGTTATAAGAACATTGTCACTGAAGAGGTTGGTCGCTTGACAAAAAATGCAGATACTAAAGAAGGAATACAACAATCATTTGAAGCACTTAATAAGATTCTATCTGATGCAGCCAACGCCACAGCTCCTAAGAAGAAAAAGAAACACAAAAAGCCACAACTGCAAATACGCACTCCAGAAATTATCGACTCCATTAAACGAAAGAAGATCGCACAATCAAATTGGAGAAATAATGGTAGACCACGAGATCCTACAAATCAACTATTTTTGGAACGAAAACTGACAACTGTTAATTTGAGGAAGGAATGTCGATTAGCTATTGCAAGAAAACGAATGAATGACAGAAATGAAATTATGAATGCTAGAAATACTGATTTAAAGACTTTCTATCGTCTGATTAGAAAACAGAGAGGTAACAACAAATTTATCATAGAAGATCTGAATGTAGATGGGAAAATGTATCACCAAGAGCATATTTTAGAAGGTTGGCATCAACATTTTGCTTCACTTGCCAAAATAAGTCATTCTGAGGTTTTTGATACTGACCATCTTAATACAGTTGATATGGAGTATAAGCACATTATTGATATATGTTGGGAAGAACAAACTCACCTGGAAGTCACTGAACAAGAAATTACAAGAGCAATACAGAATCTGAATAGAAATAAGTCGCCAGACTGTCATGGCCTCATGGCAGAGAATCTTATACATGGTGGATATATATTGATACAGTACCTGCAGCAACTGGTAAATAGATCGTTTAAGCTCTGCTTTATCCCGGATAGTCTAAAAGTAGGGACATTGACACCAGTCTTTAAGAACAAGGGCGATAAGAAGGAGGCTAAGAACTACAGAGGAATAACCATTACGCCAATTCTATCCAAAGTAATAGAAATTATAACCAAATTTAGAATTAAGCCTAAAATAGACCAGCTACAAAATGAATTGCAGAGAGGGTTTACTGCAGGAGCTTCTCCACTGTACAGTGCTTTAATAATGGAAGAAGTAAGACGTGAAAATTTAGACCAGAAATTAGACACCATCTTTGTCCTGCTTGATGCAAAAGCTGCATTTGATGTCGTGAGACACACAAATATGATTAGAAAACTTTATCATTATGGCATCGACCACCAAATAATACTGATGATTGACAATCTATATAGAGATGCTGTCACCTGTGTAAAATGGAATGGTAGCAAATCAAATCCGTTTGACATTAATTACAGGGATTGACAAGTTCTTACATCAGCCACTAAAAAAATCAGAATGGAAGTCAAGTGTAATCAGGACTATTAAAGAGTACTGGAAGATAAAGTTGCAAGATCAAAAAGAGCTATATTCTACACTGAAATTCCTGTCAACCAATAATCAACATGGAAAAACACATCCAATTGCAAATCTGCCATATGCCAATCCAAAAAACGTACCAAAGATTGCAATAAGATTGAAAATTGCCACTGGAACATACTTACTCCAGACCAATAGGGCAAGGTTTTCTAAAACAGTCAATTCAATATGTCCGTTGTGCGAAGATGCAGACGAAACTTTAGAACACTTCCTATTAGTATGCAACAAACTGGAAGATATAAGACAAAACATGGTTACAAAGATCAGGGAGGCTGCCTCAGAAATATTTGCAGACAACACAAGTGAGAATGAAATAGACTTAATACAACTGATTATTGATCCATTCAAGTATGTAAATGGGAATAGAAAGCTGACACAAACTATACAATTCGATGTAGAACCGTTATGCAGGCAATTGATTTATGCCTTACATACTAAGAAATATGAACTGTATATGCAGAAACATTAGACGGAAGGCCCACAGCCTGGTTTCAATCGACAGTATACAAGCCCTGATGCGAGTGGGGCGAGTGACCTTCTTGCTAGGTTAATCTGCTTTATAGCATTTTAGATTTTATGGTAATATTCAGACTCAATTTTAACCGCTTAGCGGAATTATATATATTATGACCCGCATGGAATCAAAGTGACTCGGTTATAGGTTTTCTAGATTTTAATCTTTTAACCCCTGCTCTGTATTGTTGATTCACAAGTTAACTGCTTAGCTGTCATAGATTTTATCTCTTTTTAATCAATAATGTAACACTTCAGTCCATGATAATCTTAGATTTTAACCTAGTAGACGTCTGCTTTTATCTTTTAATTGCATCGCGCATCTTAGTATATGGATGGTTTTACCTTTTATTTACCCATAAATAGGGGCTTGTATTAAATACTTTTAATTTTTGAAATAAATATTCTTTTTATTAGTCACTCTCAGTCGTTCCCACTCTGATATTCTATGGGCACACGGAATAGGGCCTGTACCTGCAGTGTATATATTTTTTAATTTTTGAATTTATTTTAAATCCAGTAGCTGTCTTAGGCTTTAATCCTCGATCATTGCAGCTTAACTGATTTTTATACAGGTACTTATGTATATTTTGTACATAATTTTATACTAACCTACATTTAATGGCATGTGTTCAATTAAATTTTTTATATGTTAAGTCCTGGTTTTAATTGGTTTGTGTTCCGGTTGCGGTGCTACCACTATATCATATATATATCGCGGCGTACTCCGGCCATATATTGGAGGTTTGCCTTGATTGGCAGAGAATTCATCAAGATAGATAGATAGTTCAAATTTTCATGAATTTTAATGCTTGAGGAAGAGACTTATTCTCATTCTTAATATACGTCCTTGACTGGGAGAATTTCTTCTCGACGTCTGAAATCTAGATTATATCGTCAAACATCCTATTTTCGATCCACTTTTAAGTATTCGACCTAAACGTGCTATTTCAACTAAAATTATGACGTCACAATCGATGCTTAGTGGGTCGAAAACCGGATAGACGAGAATATGACAAACGTGATGATTTTGACTTTCCAACTGTGAACTTTCCCTTTCTCTGCAGCAATATACCTACATCCCCAGCATATGGAGTATATATTTCACAATTAATTCGTTACTGTAGAGCGTGCCACTTTGTGGTAAGAGGAAAAGCACTGTCACAAAAGCTGCTGAGTCAGCGATATGTTCAGCCATTGTTACTTTCGTCCCTTCAGAAATTCTATGGCCGTCACCACGACATCATAGATAGATATGAAATGTCAGTGTCCCAAATAAAAAATGACATTTTCAGCTAGATTCACGTCTTCCCGGATATTACCGGTCTTGACTACCATGGATTGACCCACTGACAGTGTGACGGATGCTGTATACAGAGCAGGACATGCTTACCCTTCCGGGAACACCTGATGTCACTCTTGTTTATTGAGGGTTCACAGTGTTAGTGCTTTAGATTTTTGTGTTGTATATGTTATGTTCGTGTGTTTTGTGGGCATGTGGTGTCTTTGGTCTTCCGTCTGCTGGTGTTCTTGCTTTTGCCTTGTCTCTGGACTTTGATTTGTGTAATCTTGTGCTTTGTTCCTTCGGTATTCTACTGCCGTTGTTTTTGACCAGGGACTAGTGATACAGAAGACTGACTAGTGCTGCCCCCTGGCTCACTACGCTTTGCTGTCATGTGTTACGTTAGACTGATTCCACGGATTTGAGACATACTCGTCAGTCTAGTTATACAGTTCCCTGCTTTGACCTATTTCAATTCTAATGATTGTTTATAACACATTTCTGAAATTTTAATTGCAATAATATGCAAATATATATAACGCCAATCGTTATTGCAACGTCCAATATTCTAATGCAATGTTTTTGTAATAGCGAATCTAGCCGACTGGATAACATCTGCTGTAAAATCCACAATCAAAAACAGAGCTGTCAAGCCTGGGTGGTTTGGGTTCCGAGAGTGAGACGGAGGTGTATTTTGGGAATAGTCACAAGATTTTTGTTTCAGAAACGCAAAGTGAAGCATTCCGAGAGCATTTCAAATAGTAATATCCGCGGCGAGGAATTTGAAACTAAATTTTTCATTAAACTGAGCGGGAAATATAAAATAAGCTTTCATATCTGTGATTTCCATTGAAACGTTTGTCAGTTTTACTTCAGGGTCTTTAGTCGAAAATTAACCAACATTAGAAAAGAATATGCAGAACAACCCTTTCTCTAATGATATGTCAAGTTTAAACCGGTTTTGACCCGTTAGATAAATTTTCTTTATTCAACGTATGTTGAATAAAGCCCCGTGCTATTTCCCGCAAAATCTATTCGGAATACAATTCTCGGTGTTTATCATTGATCATTAGAGAAAAAGATTAAACCACTTTATACCGTTTATTACCATATTTTATCCACTCTCGATAGTTAAATTTAAAAAATTTTAAATGCTCGACAAGCCTCGCAATCAAAATTTTAAAATTTAACTATCTCTAGTGGATAAAATATGGTAATGAACGGGATCTTGTGGTGTAATCTATATTTATTTCTTCTTTTTCCTACAGTGAAAAGGTCGTTTTTCTACTTGAAATCTATTTTTCTCGAAAATTAAAAAAAAAAGCGTGACATTGAAAGGGGGCCGTGAGCGTGAGAGCGTGATTGGGTGTCGGAAAGAGTGACTCAGTCTCACGCCGAAAGCGTGAGACTTGACAGGCCTGAAAAAAACGTAACTACGAATGTTCAGTCATCCTGGAAAATGTGCACTTTAGTCATGAATTCATTGCAAAGAAAAAAAAGCAAAATATTCCAACCGTTTACTCCTTTTTCTTGAATTTCATTTGAAACAGAAGCGTCGGTAGTCGGCCGCTGTAAACGTCAATATTTTCCGGCCGTTTTTTTTCTGTTTTATATGGCAAAGACGTTTATAAGATTTCGCGGACTTTTTTCTTAATTCGATTTTTAATAGATTAAAGAAAAGATAAGAAATAATGTTTTGGGGATATTGCATTAGAATGGAGATAACTGCATTGCAATTGAAACCTTTCGGACGTAAATCGCAGATTTTACGGTCGCAAACTGGGTTTACTTAGTTCCGCAAAGCTTAAATATTAATACATTTATCTCCAAGTTTCATTGGTCAACGTCATGAACAACAAAGGAGTTATTTCTCGATAAAGAAGCATTTATCGAGAAAGGACTGGAATTATAGAAATAAAAGTAATTTTGGAGTAGTTTATGGATGTGTAAACGCGGCCTTTCAATCACAAACTTAACAATGTCAACTATCAGTTTGTGACAGTTAGTTGCCCATGCAAGCGCGCACACTTACCTAAACCCCTTTCTCTGTTCTATTTCTCTATAGTATAATAAACATACGAATAAAACCCAACACATGTAGACTACTACATGTAGCTCCACGACAACAATCTTGAATGAGAAGAAAATGACAATACGAAAATGGTTCAAGTGGTGCTCGCCGCTAATCTGGTGCCTAACAAACCTAAATGACTATCCATGTACAATTGTAAACCCCGATTTCGTAAATAACGAGTATTTTCAATTTGATACATTTTTAACTTTGTTTAGAGCGATCATGTGTTCAAATATGTTCAAATATTTAACGGCAAGAATTTGTTCAGTTTTAGTATTGCATTTTACTGTGACATATTTCAATTTGAATGTAACGCTTGCTGTTCATTTATTTGAATTTATTTTTCTATAGTTTTGTTAAATTAATAATGAACGGTTTTGTGTGTGCCATTCAGAAATATTAATTTTGGAGAGGACGATGTCAGTGTGTCAAATTCCTTTTGTAGAATTATGTACAAGCATATTTCTTACTGTCCTATTTTTTCTCACCTTTATACCTGCAATTACAAAAACTGGGACAATAGATTACACACCATGGTAACTTGACATTGCTATTATAGTCTGTGACTCCATGACATTTCAAGACTTGCTAAAAGAATTATATGTAGGACTTTTGAAGTCAGCTCTATCATTGTCAATTTTCATTTTGTTAAATATATGGTTTACTGAATGGTACTCTGTGCCTAATACCGTAAACTGTGAGAGTTCACACTGTGACTGTCTTGGTTTTGAATGTTGTGTTTTTATTTCTGTGCTTTGCAGCTGTCTAGCGTCATAGTTTTCTGTGTTCTTGATTTGGTCATGTGTAAATGGACTTTGATTTTTCTAAATACCACTCATTTGTTCCTTCGATATTCTATAACGTTGTTTTAATTTTATCTTGGCCACCTTATTAATCAAGGCTTCAAAATCTAGCCAAGAATTGAAATAACTATGAGGCATGTTGAGGGCCTCATGATGACTTCAAGATGAAGAACAACAATAAAAGCGTTGTTCCATTGCTTGATTTTACCATGAATTTGTAGAGACTTTGTCTCGTCTCATGTGCATTTACTCCATATCCTTTCATTTTTTAAGACCAGGTTATGTCCCTGTGGAGTCCGCGAAAAGGTTCCCCGTGAGAGAGATGTATGCTCCATATATATTTCAGTTATGGTGTACTTGTTCTTGAGAGAATTTCTCATACGGATACACATCATATTTTCAAAACTTTCGCATTTCATTTTCTGTAATTTCAAAGTGTTTTTTCTGACCCCCTGTTTACAGGGCCCACATTTCACTATTTTTCTGGGAATTAACTCGATGAGTGCCGAGTGATTGTTTTTATGTTGTGGTTCTTTTCGTTGGGCAATGAATGACAGCAGTTGTAAGAACACTTTGTCAGTTTGTGTTATATTTGCTGACGATCCCGCATTCATTAGTGCAATAGCATGAATGTAGCATTGCTCGACATCTGCTCATTGTTGAAGGCCTACTGGTGACTTCAAGATGAAGAACAACGATAAAAGCGTTGCTCCGTTGCTTGATTTTACCGTGTATTTGTTTTTTTACCATGTACTTGTCTCATATGCATTTTATTGATATACTTTCATTATTTATTAAAAGAAATTCCGTCACATTTGATTATTAAAAAGTTCTTTAACAGTATGGGTTCCTTGTAGAAAAATTTGAAGTTGCTTTCCGAACTCTGATTCAAGATTTGTTTTTACGTAATACTTGAATTATCATATATTTTTACTGTCTACGACCTTTCAACAACAATAGCTTCTGAGTTTATACCGGACACTACCGCAAAGGAAGAAAAGGTTTGGCACGCCATGAAACCGGTTTAATTGACAATTTCTTTTAAAATGCTACAGGTACCAAGTCAGGACTATTGCGGTTGACAATTTTTCCGCTTCTAGCTGCTTTCGCTTTTGCCTCATGGACTTTGGCTCTTGACGTTCTGTTCGATAATTTTTTTATTACCCCCATTCAACTTAAACTCGGAATATATATGCATGGTTTACTATCTAATAGAACAAATTATGCTCTGTGGGGATAAGGTAAGCTGCGAGTTATTATCCAATATTCAGCAACTGCATATGTGACTTCGTTAGCTATATGTGTTGTTTTAATCAAAAACAAAAAGAAATGTTATGTTATGGGTACCACAGATACGTAGACATTCCTTTTTTTTCTACATTTAAAAAATATTTAAATACATAAATATACATTTTTTTAACTTTAACATTCATTCAGACAACAACAACAAAACATATAGCAGAAGATGGGAAATCACACATATACAGATAAAATTCACCTTTGGAAATAAACCACCGTTTACCTTTTCCCTCGCAAAGCAATATTTATAAAACATTTTATTGGTAGGTAAACCAGATAAAACGAATTGCAATTTTATGAAATGTCGTTTGGAAATAGGCTGACTTGAGATGCCCTATATAGAATCCCCTTTGCGAAGTATTAAAAACTCGTAGATTATCAGATCAATGTATCCAGTAATAATGGCGTCTTCAAGATTGTCCCACTTTTTGAAATTGCTGGTTTAAAGGTGAGAACAAGTGTGGGACAGTTAGGAATATGATTGCAAAGATTGTTTTGTATTTTAAGGTTATGTTGCGTCTCTGGTCTTCCGTCCTTTGATGTTCTTGCTTTACTTTGATTTATGCAGTCTTGTTCTTTGTTCCTAAGGTATTCTACTGCCGTTGTTTTAATGACAGACCTGATCACTCTATAAATACTGTATTGTATTTTGTCAAAGTTATAGCACTTAATACAATAATATAATAAATTAATAGGTATTCACAAACCCAGTAGTCAGTACTACGGTTCTGACCCGAAAGCCGATTTTATATGGAACCTTGCAATATCTAAATTTTTGTGAATTTTGTTGAAAACTAAGGAGTACCTCCCTCATGCATAACTCTGTCCTTAGTTATATTTCGGCTTTTTCTATTTATATCCTTTTGGTTATTTGTTCTCTTTCAGCTTTTACACCTTTTCGGTTAATGGACTTCCAAATGTTTTGGTTTAATCTGCACTGATGAGACATATGTTGTCGAAATGCACATATGCAGATAATAAATTCACAGAAACTTCGGTATTCCGTTATTTGCTTGAATCAAATAGACATACTTATTTATCCATACATTTAACCAGTGCACTGATTTGTATAAAGGAGTTAGTAATTAAATACTGTGAAAAAAAACTTATCAAAAACGTTTGGACTGTGAAAAATTCTATTGAAGTTTTAGACAAATTACAATTAATACAAAGATCAGTCTCATTAAGAAGATTAAGGATTCTTCTGTAATATTGCATACAATGGTTATTGTTCCTGGATATGTGATATTATAATTAATGTAAGACACTATCTTTTGCTGGACAACATTTTTGTTCGTTTTGGCAACACTGTTTATCAACAGGTCATTTGTATTCCCATGGGTACAGATTGTGCAACTCTTATTGCAGATCTTTTTCTGCTCTGTTACGAACAAGACATCCTTTTTTGAAATTATAGATTTCCTTTGTTTGGGTTCTAGTGCTGCTGATGAGGAATAAATTTCCGAAATGGCCATACAGCTCATTGAAATTATTGCAGTTAGAGTTTACATATGTTTTGTCTCATGTTCATTTACTCCATATCCTATCCATATCCTTTCGTCAAATATTTAATACAGGAGTTTGTCTTTTATTGCAGTGTGGAGTTGGTAAAACAATTCCCCATGGTAGAGAGGTATGCTCTTTATTTTTCTTAGTTATGGTGTACTTGTACATGAGATAATATCTCATGTGTACACTTTGTTCGATTACTATTATCTAAATTTATGTAATTTCTAAAACCGAAGGATTAACACCCACCATCGTAGTTTTGTCGGCGATTGACATTTGCGCAAAAAGGTAGGACATTTGCGCAAACGAAAAGTGGACATTTGCGCAAACAATAACCTGACTTCTTTTTCAATAATTTTTAACCAAGTTCGCAAATCTTTATTCAGCATATTTTTTTATTAAGTACCGTCTTCCGTAGGCGTTGATATAGACTTTTCCCGTTGTCCCCCTCCCCTGCTCACAACGGGGAGGTTGAAATCGGATTCTGAGCAAGATATTGTTCGTAGTTCGTAATTATTTATTAAGTCTCTCAAATATAAAGCACAGTGACTAACTAACACTATTTAGTCTGTTGCTAAAAATAGTTTAAAAAAAAAATCTAAGATACATATTTCAATACTTGTCTTATAAAGGTAAACAGGTTTTAAACTGATAAAATCAAAGGTAACTAAAAATCGTTTGCGCAAACGTCCATTTTTCCTTTGCGCAACTGTCCACTTTTCATTTGCGCAAATGTCCTTCTGTTTTTCAGGTAAATTTGCGCAAATGTTCATCGTCCAGTTTTGTCCCTAACTATATCTGATATTACTGATTATTCGGATTTCGTTTGGTTTTATGCATTTTAACATTTTTTGAAATTATGGATTTCCTTTGTTTGGGTTCTAGTGCTGCTGATGAGGAATAAATTTCCGAAATGGCCATACAGTTCATTAAAATTATTGCAGTTAGAGTTTACATATGTGTTATGGTGTCATGTTCATTTACTCGATATCCTTTCGTAAAATATTCATGAAAAAAATTTCAAAATGGAACCTTACAAAACAGTGATGATTTATATTATTTTCAATGGTAACAGCAGGTATATTGACGATATCCTCATTTTTGACAATCTCCAGTTTTCAGATTATTTAGAAATCATTAATCATGCATAAGAACTGAATCTAAAAAAACAATAAGTCTCCACAAACTTAGTTTGGGAGACTTAATAAAGCTAACAATGATTCCAAATACTGCCCTTTTCTGGATCTATCATCATTGAATCTGGAAAAATAAAAACTAAAATTCATGATAAAAGGGATGGTTTTGATTTCACTATTACTAATTTCCCTTTCCTTGACAGTGACGTTCCTCTAGCTTCATCCTACAGGGTGTGTATTTCTCAACTGGTAGGATTCGCATGCGTTTGTTCTACTCTTGACGATTTTGATGAACATTACCTTACTATCACAGCAAAACTTTTACAACAGGGTTACATAATAAACATATGATATCGAAATATGCCATAAATCTTAAACAGCTTATTACAATGGGCATTTCTAATCCTCGTTTTACGGAAATAGTATTAAAAATGTCAGAAACTGATAAAAAAAATCCAATCCAATCGCCTTCAATGAAAGGGAAAGTGATAAAATTTCTATTGGCAACAAATGAGGGCACTAAATCTCTTGCTCAACAACATTTTTGTTCGCTACGACAACCTAATTTGGCAACAGGTCATTGGAATTCTCATGAGTACAAATTGTAAACGTTTCATTGCATAGAACTTGACTTCATGAAAAAAAACACAAAATGGAACCCCGGAAAACATTGATAAACTTTTTTTCAACTTCCATTGATTACAACAGGCACATTGACAATATTCCTTAGTATCGAAAATCCCCAGTTTTAGATTTCCCCTAAAAACCTGAAATTTAATAAGGCAAACAGCGATTCTGAAAATTATCCTTTTCTTGATCTAACTATATCATAATTGAATTAGTCAAATTAAAACTTAAGATCAAAGGGAACGTCCTTTTAGCTCCACCCTACGAGGTTTATAAATCTCAACTTGTCCTTGTACAATTCGCACATATTTTCACAACTCGACTTGCTTGGGCCGTATGAGTGTTTGCTCATTTTTTAAAGCCTCGTGGTTACTTCAAGATGCAACAACTTCGTTGGTTCATTTGCTTACTGCATAAATATTGCTCCAGTTGCTTAACTTCAACATATATTTGTAGGGATTTTGTCTTATGTCCATTTATATAATTAACAATACAAAAATACCCAAAGTTGAATCATGAACAGTAAAATTTTGTTATGCTGTACACGTGTTTCAAGGAGTAACCTCTCATCAGCAGCATTAGAATCAAATAATATGGAAAGAGTAGTAAAAATCCAAAATATGTTCAGAATAGAAGTACTCAATACCAAAAATACCGAAATAGGGATAAGGAGTAAATGCAAATGAGACAAGGTCTCTTCAAATACATGGTAAAACCCAGCAATGGAACAACGCTTCTTTTTTTGTTTATGAATTCCTCGAAGGCCTTCATCTGCCTCCCACACAATCTGTTAATTCTAAAACTTGAGGCATATGGCTTATTTGAGTCATCATTAAAATTGATGAATAGCTATCTATGAGTGAAAGTAAGTGTTTATTTTGTACATTGTTGGTAAGTTTAAATTTAATTCATTGGTTCTCCCACGACCAGATGAAAGCAAATCAAGATAAATTTCAAGCAATTGCTATTAGCTCTAAGACTGCAAATGAAAATATTAGTTTTAATTTGGATGGAATTAAAATTAACTGCGAATATGAAGTAAAATTATTAGGTGTAACAATTGGTTATCAGCTAAAATTTAATACTCATGTTTCAAATATATGTAAAAAATCTTCAAGACAGTTAAATATGCTAAAACGTATTGGTAAAATTTAACGAAATTGGGTAGATAAACATTTTTTTTCTTTTATTATGACTAATTTCAAAAATTGCCCTACTGTTTGGCATTTTTGTGTTGAAACCAATACTAGAAAAATTGGGGAAAAAAATCAAGAAAGGACACTAAGATTTATATATGAAGATTTATTAATAAAATCCAATTAACCAACTCTCAAAATAAGAAGACTTAGATCTATTGCTAATGAAGTGTACAAAATATTGAATAATAAGGATCCGAGTTATTTAAAACATTTATTTAAGTTTAATGACAACCATTATTCTTTCAGGAAAACAAATACAGCTCAAATCCCCCAGGTGAGAACATCATATCATGGTTTGCAATCCTTAAGATATGCAGGAGCCACACTATGGAACGAGCTTCCTGATGAGATGAGAAATGCTTCAAGTCTAAACCAGTGTAAGAGCCTAATAAACTCCTGGAGTCCCAGCTAATGCAGATGTGTCTCCTGTAGATCTAAAGGGTATGCTCGTTTCAGTTTCAAGTTTGACTGTTTTCTTCTGTTTTGTTATCATTCTGCGTCTTTTAGTTTTTTTTAGTTTTGCTACATCTTAGTGCTATATTGTGGATGGCTTTTATAAATGTGCCTTTGTAAGTTTACAGTGCCTTTTATGTTTCATCTTGTGGCTATTTTCATTGCATGGCTTTTATAATGTGATAATATTAGTGAATTTGTATCTAAATTGATATTCAGTGAACTTTTGTATGTATGAAGCCTATATGTATGTCATATTGTTATGTCACTGTATGTTTAATGTCACATTTGTTGTTTTGTTATGTCGGTTAAAAGCTTTGCAGAGCTTACGTTTTTATTATGATATGTATCCGACTTTATATATACCTTTTATGTTTTACGTTTTTATTATGATACGTATCCGACTTTATATATCATTTTATGTACACTTTATGTTGTTCTTCATTTTGAAGTAACCATGAGGCTTTCAACAATGAGCTTTGCTCATACCTCATATATCATATCTTTTTATTTTTATTTTTTTATTCAAAGTATGTTACCTTATCACATCCAAACATTAACAACAAGTCATATCAATAGATTTTATAAAAAATATATCAAATGGGAGTAATAAAAAAATTACCGAACAGAATTGTCAAGAACCAAAGCACAAGAGGCAAAAAAGACAAAGCAGGTGGAAATCACTGGAAAAATTGTCGACAGCAATCGTCCTGACTCCAAAAAATGTCAGGTTAAACAGTTTTATGACTCGCCAATCCTCCTCTTCCAATACGGTAGTATCCGGTAACAACTCAACAGCAAGAGAAATGATCATCCCAGTGTAAGTAAAAAAAGAATCTTGATTCACATTGTTATCCAAACAGTTGTATAGACGATACGAAAATTTGATATCGAACTATGGCGTTATTAGGAAACAGCTTATTAATAAGGGTATTCCCCGTCGTCTTTTTATGGAAATGTTTTTAAAACACCAACAAGTGATGAACAAACCAGAACCAGAAAAACTGTTATGTCACTTAAATATCTTTACTTTATAGTGATATTCTGATTACATTGGCTTCGAGTTCTGATGACCTGAAAATTTCTGGCCTTACACCGATAATGTGGATATCTACTGAAATTCTACTAGTTGTTGCTAGTACCGGTACCAAGTCCGGCTATCCCGAGTTCCTATCACTGTCTATGTTTGTCTTATGTCATTTTATTGTTTTTCTTGTGCAGTTCCCTGGTGGATTGTGACATGTGATTGTAATGTTCGGCCATTGTAAGTGTTTCCTGTTATATTTCCTTCATTAATGATTAAACAAACCATTCGAAAAGTTCCGAGCTTGACATTTCTTCCGTAGTGTGACAGTTTTTTACCTTCAGATTAGGGCCTTGCACAAGCTGAATGATAAGCGGGGCGCACCCGTTGACCCATTTTTCCAAATTATTTTTGTCTCTTTGCCTTTTGAAGATTGTTGTTTTGAAGTTAGTAATCCAGTTGTATTGGGTGTAGTCGCATTTGTGTTATACTATAGGACACGGTGATATGGGTATTCAAAAACCAGATTAAATTAATCACGTTCGGCTGTCCTTAATTCTGATCGTTTTAACGTTTGTCTCTTTTCCTTCATGCGCATATGCAGAATTTAAATTCACAGTAACTTCGGTATTTAGTTATTTCTTACCACTGGGTCGATGCCTCTGCTGGTGGACTGTCAGTCCCCGAGGGTATTCACCAGCCCAGTAGTCAGTACTTCGGTGCTGACCCGAAAGCCGATTCTATTTGGAACCATGCAATATCTAAATTTGTGTAAATATTGTTGAAAACTAAGGAGTATCTCCCTCACGCAAAGCTCTGTCCTTAGCTGATTTTGGCTTTACATTTAGATCACATTGGTTATTTGTTCTCTATCAGTTTTTAAACATCTTCGATTTTATGATCTTCCAAAAATTTAGATTTTATCTGCACTGAGGAGACATAAGTTGTCGAAATGCGCATATGCAGAAATTAAATTCACAGTAACTTCGGTATTTAGTTATTTGTACGTTTCTTGTGCAGTTCCAAAAGGACTGGGCCTGTGATTGAAATTTTCAATTTACGATGTCGCTTTTTATGAAGTTTTAATGCCTTTTAATTCGCAACAACTAGCCAAATGCGGTGGATTAAACATAGTCTTATCAGGGTTCTATTACAAATCTAAATTTTCATTCCACTCTAAAATGGCTTGTGCATTTCATTTGTCTTTTCAATTTTTCAAATCATCCAAATCTTCAACTACAACAAAAATGTTACATAACACTTTAAGAATCGAAGAGTTGATTTAAAATTAAACTGATTTCACCCTACAGCACTCAAATTTGTTTTAGACTAGTTTTATAGACATTTCACACATACAATCTAAATACAATTTGTACACTTTAATTGTGATAACAGTTTAAAACAAATTTAATGCGTTAATACATTGGCAATATTAAAATTGATTGTATAACACCATAATCTTTGTTCGTATATAATTATATATCGTCAGAAATATAATAATATGAGACTCTTGAAATAGAATTTTACCAAATAATATGAAAAAAACATTAAATTGCCCATTTACGTTTAAAAGTGTTGCATTTTATCGTAATATATTTAAAACATCAAGAAATCGATGTTAGTTTGATGTGACAGGAATGCACGAAAGTTGTTACAATCAGAGTAACAACCAACCATATTTGACATAATAAGAAATTTTAACTTGCACTTTTTAATCATGTTGCTTACTGTTATAGTAGATTACCAATGGTTTTAATAAAATAGGAGGGGATAAGAATGGGCCTACCTACTATTATGTGTATGAAATTATGTAAAGTATACAGATAAGACTCTCAATACAGTGTTTTCATCTCTTTTAATATATTTGAATGTGTGAAATCGAGGAAATTTTTAACAAGGAATCTTCAGGTCAAATACAATATATATCAATTATCATGGAAAGCAAAAAAGTAATCTTTTGAAGGTACAAAAAGTCGTGCATTATAAAGAAATTGTCATATGTAAACAAGTAAGAGAGAAGTAAACCACCAGTTTCAAAAAGAATAATCTAGATATGATAGCAACAACGAAAACACAAAGACATAAATACATCATACAAGTACGGCACATAAAGAAAAATATGAAACATATACACATTTGAACAGAACGGACCTAAATTAAAAAAAAACCAGGGTGAAATCAGGCGCATCGTTACAATAAGCATCATCTGCTTGTAAGACATCGGCCATGTTGAACATTTGAAATTCGTCAGTAAAGTCAAATCCGGTAAAGGGATTACAATCTAGAGCTTTTGCCTATACTGACCGTTAACTTACTTGATTATATTTATAGAAAGTTTGTTAAATAACAAAATACTGAAGTTACTGTTGATTTATTTGATATGCATATGCGCATTTCGATTATGTATGTCTCATCAGTGCAGATCAAATAAATTGGTGTTTCTTCATATATAATATACAATATACAGTAACTTCGGTATTTTGTTAGTTGCAGGTTATTCAATTAAATTTAGAATATCCCTCCATAAAAAGGAATCAAATGAAGAATTGAGTTATCCAGTTCAAGATTGACTTCAAAGGCATACTTCAATCTTTAAATTGATAAAGACAGAGAACTATATAGCTCCCCGTTACAGACAAAACAGGAATATGGAAAAGTACCTCTGTTCAATTTTGTATAAAAATCAAGTGAAAATAGTGGTTAACAAGACAAATTTTATTAAAAAAATCCATACGGCATATGGAGTTGCCATCTCCCAGCTCATTCGCTGTTTTCGATACAGTGATTTCCTTGATAGAGCCCGGTTGCTCACAAATAATCAACTTCAACAAGAGTATGTTACCCAAAACTTGAAGTCATCCCTCCAGACGTTTTACGGTCGACATCACCATCTCGTGGACTGCTATGGGATATCTGTTTCCCAGATAACAACAGATCTTTCCCTTTAAAGCTTAATTGTTGTTTCCTCTCACGGATTTGAGTTTACCATTGTTTATTACCGGATTTGACATGTTCAACACGGCGGGGGTCTTATAAGAAGCAGGAGATGCTTACTCTACCGGTGCACCTGATATCACCCATGGTTTTTGTGTCGCCAGCACCTAGTGCAGGATCGACATATAGGGATCAATATCCATCGTCTTGCGTCCGTCCGTCTGTATGTCTGTCTGTCTGTCTGTCTGTCCGTCTGTCTGTCTGTCTGTATGTCCAAAATTTTTACCATTATCCGCAATTCCACCTAAACCCCTGGGTACTTTTCAACGAAACTTGCAGGAATGTTTCAGTATATATTGTAGATGTGCACCATCCCTTTTGTTTTTCATTTATTTTTATTTTTACAGATTTTGAAGCTACTTTTGGACTTTGTCATTTTAGCTTATTGGAGTCATAGGGTATACCTCCATTATCCGCAACTCCTCCAAGACCGCTTGGTACTTTCCAACCAAACTTACAAGAATGCTTCAATATATACTACAGATGTGCACCATGCATAAAGGTTTTGATTAATTTTGATTTTTTTTCAGATTTTCTAACTATCCTTGGACTTTGTAATTTTAGCTTATTGGAGTCATAAAGTATACTTCAATTATTAACCACAATTCCTCCTAGATCGCTTGATACTTTCCAACTAAACTACCAAGATTGCTTCAATATATATTGCAGATGTGCACAATGCATTCAGTTTTCATTAATTTTGATTTTTCTGATTTACTTGCTATCTTTAGATTTCATCATTTTAGCTCATTGGATTCTTAAGGGTATGCCTCCATTATCCGCACCTCCTCTTAACCGCTTGATACTTTCAAACCAAACTTGCAGGAATGCTTCAGTATATATTGTAGATGTGCATTTTGATTTTCTCTAATTTTGAAATTTTCTGATAATCTGTGGTCTTTGTCAGTATATAACAAAACAGGAATTCTCATAAATATATAGTGCAGGCGACACATGTATTCCACGGAACACCCATGCATTTTTATTGGGTCCGTGTTGTTCATCTTTGTATGTGTGTGTCTTTATTTTTCTTTTCTGTGCCCTACTCATGTTGTGTCTCTGTTTCTTTGTTGTTTCCGATGTTGCCATTGTCCTTGGATTGTTCGTTTTGGATTGACGGTTCGGTTCTTACTTTTGAAGGTCGCGGTCTTGAAGTTAGTAATCTATGTAAAAAATGGATCACAGGAAACACCTACAATGGCTGAACATTATGATTACATGCCACATGCTGCTATGGAACTACACATGAAGAACACGAAAAAGACAAAAGACAAACGTAGACAACGATAGGAACTCGGGACAGCCGGACTTGGTACCAACACTAGCAAAAGCCAGCGGTTAGGTTAAACCGGTTTGTGGATACCCAAACCTCCCCTTTATCTGCCCCGTTTCCCTATAGTATAATAAACATACGAATAAAACCCAATACAGGTAGACCCCTAACTCCATGACCTCAATCTTGAAGGGAAAGAAAAAAACAATACATAATATAGAAAAATGGGTCAAGGGGTGCTCGCCGCTAAACTCAAGGAGCCTAGTCTGCTGGTATGACACTACGGAAGAAAAATCAAATTCAAACTTTCCCAAAAGGTTTGGTCAAGAATCATCATAGATTTCAGTAGACATCGGTAGTATCGGTGAGAGGCCAGTATGTGTGCAAAATTTTCAGGTCATTAGGTCGCAAAGATAATTTAACGGATGCAAGCAGAATATCTTGTCGATATCCCCTATTACGTAAAGAATGTAAGTTACGTCCCAGCTTTTCTGGACTTTTAATCAATTTCTGGCATTTTTTAACAACATTTCCGTTAACACGAGGATTAAAAATGCCTTTAGTAATAAGCTGTTTACGAGTAACGCCATATTTAGACATCAAATGTTCATATCTATTATAAAACGTCTTAAATGTATTCAACAACTTATGTATTCAACCACTATCTGCATTGTGTTTATTCGCATTTTTGTTATATTACAGGAAAACGGGGTTTTGGGTATTCAAAAACCAGATTAAATTAATCACGTTCGGCTGTCCTTAATTCTGATCGTTTTAACGTTTGTCTCTTTTCTTTCATTTGTACGTTACTTGTGCAGTTCCAAAAGGACTGGGCCTGTGATTGAAATTTTCAATTTACGATGTCGCTTTTTATTAAGTTTTAATGCCTTTTAATTCGCAACAACTAGCCAAATGCACTTGATTAAACATAGTCTTATCAGGGTTCTCATTCCAATCTTAAATGGCTTGTGCATTTCATTTGTCTTTTCAATTTTTCAAATCATCCAAATCTTCAACTACAACAAAAATGTTACATAGCACTTTAAGAACCGAAGAGTTGATTTAAAATTAAACTGATTTCACCCTACAGCACCCAAATTGTTTTAGACTAGTTTTATAGACATTTCACACATAAAATTTAAATACAGATTTATGCTGAGAATTTGTACACTTTAATAGTGATTACAGTTTAAAACATATTGATGTGTTAATACTTTGGTAGAATTAAAATTGGTTGTATAACACCATAATTTATTTTCATATATAATCATATATCGTCAGAAATATAATAACATGAGGCTCTTGGAAAAAAATTTTACAAAATAACATGAAAAAAATCGTTAAATTGCCAATTTACGTATAAAAGTGTTTGCATTTTATCGTTATATACCTAAACACCAAGAAATCGATGTTCAAATACCATCTAGTTTGGTGTGACAGGAATTTATAAAAGTGGTCACAATCAGAGTAACAACCAACCATTTTGGACATAATAAGAAATTCTAACTTGCACTTTGTAACTATGTTGCTTACTCTTATAGTAGACCTTTGATTACCAATGGTTTTAATGAAATATGGAGGGGGCAAGAATGGGTTTACCCACTATAAGACCCTATCAAGTTAATTTGTAGATTCTTATCCACCTGTAAAAAAAACTCTGGGATGGGTGGTTTAGTTAAATAATATTTATTGCATTGAAAAACAATAGGATTTGGCAACAATTATACCAATTGATATGGGTGGGAGGGTTTTATTTAATTATTTTTTTACGGATTTTCACTAAAATTGATAGGAATTTAAAGAAAATTTCTGATTAATTGAAAATAAAAAAATTGAGCTCAGAAAAAATGTGGCGGGTGGGGATAAAAATCTATTAATTTCATGTGGCCTTATGTGTATGAAATTATATAATAAAGTATACGGACACGACTCTCAATACAGTGTTTTAATCTTTTTGATATACCGGTATTTGAATGTGTGAAATCGAGGAAATTTTTAACGAGGAATCTTCAGGTCAAATACAATATATATTGAATATCATGGAAAGCAATAAAGTTAATCTTTTAAGGTACAAAAAGTCGTGCATGATAGATAAATTGTCATATGTGAACAAGTAAGAGAGAACTGAACCGCCAGTCTTAAAAAAAAAATAATCTAGATACAATAGCAACAACGAAAACACAAAGACATAAATACATCACATAAAGAAAAATATGAAACATATACACATATAAACAGAACGGACCTAAATTTAAAAAAACCTGGGTGAGATCAGGCGCATCGTTAGAGTAAGCATCACCTGCTTCTTAGACATCGGCCATGTTGAACATTTCAAATTCGTCAGTAAAGTCAACTCCGGTAGAGGAAACAACAATCTAGAGCTTTTGCCAACTAATTAAGAATTTATTTTATTTTTATGCTCACATTTCCATATTTTAAGGGCATATCCAATAGTTTCAGGGAGAGATAATACAAAACGCAAAGAAAGCAATGTTTTCCGGGAACATGACGTTTGAAAAAAAATTCCCATTGTTTTCGAAGAAAGGTAATTTGTACTTTCCAGTTTGACGAACTTTTTTGGGGGGTAGCCCTTGGGAGATTTATTAAAAGTTGAATATTTTAATGATTATCTAGGACCTAGACCGTTTTTTAAATTTCTGAGTAGCATATTATAAGAAGAACACAACATCAAAATTTCGTAAAATCGACAATATGAGAAGTTTTTAAAATATCGTAAATTTAAATTTTTAATGGGACATTTTATGCAACTTTTACCGTTAATAGTGCTACATATTCAGTGATTTAGAGAACTAAAACATACTTTTACATGTCAAATTTATTTTTCTGCAAGTCTTTAAAATCTTGACTTTGTTTTTCAGTTGCTTTGGTAGCGATTAAATTCAAAATCCTTTATTCATTATTTTTCAAGCTAAAACTTGATTTTTCTTGGATATACGCAGAAATGATCAATGTTTAACCTTAATTTCCATGGAAACAAGATCGGTGACCCGATATTTTCTTAACATTTTTTGAATCCTCGGTACTTGTTATACAACATAGCTAAAGGTTGTGAAAATGACAATATAACATCAAACTGTTGGATATGCCCTTAAGTTGTACTGGCCGTTAACTTACATGATTATATTTATTGAAAGTTTGTTAAATAACAAAATACTGACGTTACTGTTAATTTATTTGATCTGCATATGAGCATTTCGACAATGTATGTCTAACCAGTGCAGATCAAATAAATTGGTGATTCTTCATACATAGTCAGAACTTTTGAGACAATATACAGTAACTTCGGTATTTTGTTAGTTACAGGTTATTCAATTTAATTAAGAATATCTTTCCATGTAAAAGGAATCAAATGAAGAATTGAGTTATCCAGTTCAAGATTTACTTCAAAGGCATACTTCAATCTTTAAATTGATAAAGACAGAGAACCATATAGCTCCCCGTTAAAGACAAAACAGAAATATGGGAAAGTATCTCTGTTCAATTTTTTTTATAAAAAATAATTTTGCAAAGTGAAAAATAGTAGAAAAAGACAAATTTTATTAAAGAAATCCATACGGCATATGGAGTTTACATCTCCCAGCTCATTCGCTATTCAAGAGCCTGCCTTCGATACAGTGATTTCCTTAACAAACCCGGTTGCCCAAAAATAATATACTTCAACAAGGGTATGTTACCCAAAACCTAAAGTCATTCCTCCAGAAGTTTTACGGTCGACATCACCATCTTGTGGACTGCTATGGGATATCTGTTTCCCAGATGACAGCAGATCTTTCCCTTTAAAGCTTAATTGTTTCCTCAATCGGATTTGACTTTACTACCGGATTTGACATGTTCAACATGGCGGGTGTCTTATAAAAAGCAGGAGATGCTTACTCTACCGGTGCACCTGATCTCACCTATGGTTTTTATTTGGTCCGTGTTCTTCACCTTTGTGTGTGTGTTTCTTCATTTTTCTTTTCTGTGCCGTACTCATGTTGTGTCTCTGTTTCTTTGTTGTTTCCGATGTTGCTATTGTCCTTGGATTGTTCGTTTTGGATTGACGGTTCGGTTCTCACTTATTTGGCAGAAATATAGTTAAAAGATTGTATTGATTTTGTCCTAGTATTACAAAATTTGTAAAAGTATGTTTATATTTATATTAAGTGAAAATAATGATTTTCTTTTCAAATGTTTCTTATAATAGGAAAATCAAAAGTTTTTTGTTACCCTTATATTTAATCTTGAACAGGATTACCCAGCTCTTCATTTGATTCCTATTACATAAAAAGATATTCTTAGCTAAAAATACTGGGATGATCATTTCTTTCGTTCTTGATAAATGCACGACTGTCTGTTAAATAATCTTCATCTCTATCTTGCATGGCAAAGTAACCATATTGAGTTTTTTAAGAATCGGTTAATTTCCAAATGTTTTAATTTGATCTGTACTGAAGGAACATAAAAAATAGAAATGTCCATCTGCAGAAACTAGATTTATAGTTAATGTGGACTTTACAGTCACTTTGGCATTTACTTTGAGTAGGAAGCCAATGGAATATATTTATATTGGTCCGACATGGGCTCAACATTAACATTTTGATTTAATGATCATATTATTTTTATGATTAAGGTTATTAAAGCAGTTTATGAAAGATTAGAAATGGTAGATGGGTATCATTTGGTAAGTTAATATTTAAGTCGGAAATGAAATTAAGAACACAAGTTGTATGTTCTATTACTTCTAACATTTAATTTAATTCTCACTTAATTTACTATAAGTATTATGACTATATGAAATATTTGTGATTAGGCCAAGACAAGTTATTTCTATGTTTGGCGTCAACGTGCAAAATATTGAAAATGTGTGATTTTATGACAAAGCAAAAAAGGGACTTTTTCACTTTTTGCGATTACAATCCGGATTTCTTAAAAAACATTCTGTCATTATTTCTTACGTTGTTGTGCCAAAAAGCTACGTTTTTTTTTTTTTTTTTNTTTTGAAATTGTTGACAGACAGACGGACGGACGACGGACGACGGACGCATAGCGATGGCAAAAGCTCACATGGCCTTTTAGGCCAGGTGAGCTAAAAAGGGACTTTTTCACTTTATGCGATTACAATCCAGATTTCTTAAAAAAAAATTCTGTCATTGTTTGTTACGTTGTTGTGCCAAAAAGCTATGTTTTTGTGCCAAAAACAAACGTCTCTTTTATTTCATTACCTGGTTATTGGAAAAGGTGTTCTTTTAAAATTGATTTACCGTCGATCAATGAGACAAAAACATACACTAGTATTAAAAAACTTCTTAAAAGGACTGACATTAACTGAAATGGGGAAAAATGAATAATTTTGATGAAACATCTTCACTAAATTCTGAAAATTAACTTTTAAGGAACATGGGGCAAATTAAAGTTTGTTATTTTCACAATTGTTTGGCTTAATCTTTATTTCCTTTGTTTGTATCAAACCTTCTTATATTTCAAAAATAAAGTTGACGCCAAACACAGAATGAAATTGGTCAATGTCCGAAAATCAAAATCCACAACGAAAGTACACAAGAAAAACACAAGTAAAAGACACACGTAAACAAAGACAGGAACTCGGGAAAGTCAGACTTGATACCGACAATAGACACACGTAAACAAAGACAGGAACTCGGGAAAGCCAAACTTGATACCGACAATTGCAAATGCAGAAATCAAAATCTCAATAAGTTCGGTATTTAGTTATTTGTTACCACTTGGTCGATGCCGCTGCTGGTGGACTGTTAGTCCCCGAGGGTATTCACCAGCCAAGTAGTCAGTACTTCGGTGCTGACCCGAAAGCCGATTATATTTGGAACCTTACAATATCTAAAGTTTTGTAAATTTTGTTGAAAACTAAGGATTTTGGCTTTACATTTAGATCATTTTGGCTATTTGTTCTCTATCAGTTTTCAAAGATCTTTGAGTTTATGGTCCTCCAAACGTTTAGATTTTATCTGCACTGATGAGACATAAGTTGTCGAAATGCGCATATGCAGAAATCAAATTCTCAATGGGTAGGGTTAAATAGATTTAAAGATACCCAAACCACTACATTCTCTACCTTGTTTCCTTTTATAATAATGAACATATGAATAAAAGCCAATACAGGTAGACTACTTACCCAAAACAAATATCTTGAAAATAAAAGAATAGTACCATACTAAATGTAATTTTTGTAAGATGGATCAAGCCGTCTAACTCAAGAGGTCAAGTCTGCTGGTAAAACACTTTCGTACTACGGAATAATAGATCAAACTGAAACCTTCCACATGGGTTGGTAAAGAATTCATAATGTATTTCAGTTGACAGTAATTAGTTTTTATTTTGAAAGATTTATGAAAAGCACAGACAAGCAAGTCATATGTAGTAAAATCTTTTTTTTTTTGGATCTGATAGGATGCAAAAAAACCAACAGGGCCTAAAACACATTAACCAAGAAGATCTAGACACTGGTGATATAGTCCTTCTTTTTGAAAGGTTAAGGTTACTTTTAAGTTTTGAAAAAAAGCCCTTCGACTCTTCAAGAGCTGGTTATAGCCTACAGGGAGGAGTGACAGTCCGCTCGCATCGGCTGGCTTGTAATGAATAAATAACAAAAAAACGAATTAATTGACTTTCTGCATATGCTCATTTAGACAACTTATGTCTCCTCAGTGCAGATCAAATCAAAACATTTGAAAATTCATTAACCGAAATATGTGTAAAAGCTGACAGAGAACAAATTACCAATAGGATCTAAAAAGTTAAGCCAAAATAAGGACAGAGCTTTGCGAGAGGGAGATACTCCTTAGTTTTTAACATAATGACGTCATTAATTGCAGATAGTTATAAGGGTAATAAGAATTTTTTTATTTTTTGTTTGCCTTTTTTCTTTCCTGGGTTTAGAAACTTTTGTTAAGAAACACCAAAGTCTTCCAAAATAATACGACGAAGAGCAAACATCATGGGGACAAAATTCGAACATTTAAGGAGTTGTGGACTTCATGCTGATATTTCGGTAAGATTTTCGGATTTCTCTGGTTTTGTTCATTTAACAAGGATTATAATTTTTGTTTGATTGACCCCTTATTTCTCAATAATTTCTTTTTTTATGAAATTCATCAAATCCTTTTTATTTTGTCACAATCCTTGCAAACGTTGAAATTGCGGAAAACTCAGAAGAGTTCACTTTCCACCAAATTTTTAATTACTTATATCTCCAAAAACAAGGTAATTTGCTTATCAGCTCACTAAATTACTTCTTTTTCAATAAATTCAGTTCACATCATTTTATTTTTAAACTATTTTCATTGATATCTCACACAAGGTATCTAAATACAGATTTCTTCTGAGTATTGTAAATTTTAATGGTGATAAATAATTCAAACACAAATTTAATGTGTCGATAATATATGCAAAATTAGAATTGATTTTATTCATCATAACACCACAATTATTTATATACAAATAACCTATATATAATGATATATTGTCGGATTAATAATCTGAGGCTCTTGACATAGGAATCCGATATATGACCAAAATAAGTCGAAAAATAGGTAATGGATACATGGATGTAGCGTTGTTTAAACGTGAATTTGCTCTCAAACCAGTGCTAGGGACCGTCTTGAACTTGAGGTGGCAGTGTTTGCATTTTGTTGATGGTCTCATGTTTACTTTAATATGAAGAGAAACAACAAGTTGTTCCATTAGCTTAATCTTATCGTGTATTTATAGGAATTTTGTCTCATGTACTTCTATTCCATATCCCTTTCATTGTTCATGCGTTTCTTGGTTTTACCTATCGATTAAATATCATTTTGTTTGGATGGTACAAGAATATATGGATCGTGTATCTATTTGGTGTTGTTGAAAACTATATGGATAGGGATGCATCGTCAGGATTATTTGTGATTACCCAATTTACGAAATATTTATTAGTGAATAAAGATATTAATAAAGTAAAGTGAGAACCGAACCGTTAGTCTCCCAAAGACAAAAAGGCAACATTTGAAACACAAAGATAAAACTTTAGACATCACATAAACTGGCACAGAAAAGAAAAATGGAGACATAAGTTCAGATGAAAAACATGGAACCAATATTAAAAATTATGGGTGAGATCAGGCGCACAGGTAGAGTAAGCATCTCCTGCTTCTTATAGATATCCGCCCACAAGGGTCTGTAACGAAAAAAAAAGTAAAGCTCCAACCCACTGAAAATTTTCAATGGGTTGGAGTTTTATTTTCTTTTTCGTAACAAACCACTGTGAGCCGCCGCGTGTTGAGCATGTCAGACACTATCGTTATTTATGTTTGTCTCTTGTTTTTATTATTGTTTTTCTGGTGCAGTCTGCTTGTAAATTGTGGCATGTGATTGTAGTTCCTGGCCATTGTAGGTGTTTGCTGTTTTCCTGTTTTTGTAATTGTAGGGAATGATTTCGTCTTATTTAAATTAAAATATAATATTTTTTTAAAAATGAATGATAACAGTTATGGCTAGTGATTATAGATACTGAAATAGAAAAAAATACCAAAATTGTACCGTTAACAGTAATTTTATGCTGTACACGTGTTTCAAGGAGTGACCCAGGCAATTTTGCCTAGTTAAATTGCAAAAGTAAAAAAAAAAGTAGTTTGTTTTAAATTCCATTTTCTCAATGAACATCTGTGAAGTCGCAAACTTGTTGACTTTCAACTCTGTGCTTGTCAATAGTTGTAGTAATAAACGTGAAGTCCTCATATTGGTAGAAATTTGGTTATTTAGAACAAAAGGGCATCACGCTTGATATGGTGACATGTCTTTTACAGCGTTTGGTGCTTCATGTTTGTGGAACGTCTAAGCAAAATTATAATTAAGCAGATCACCCCTTAAGATCTATAGGAATTGAAATGAAGTTAGAAATATGTACTTACTGTTGTGTATATGCAAACAGAATTATTTAATAGAAAATATTTTTTAAAAGTGACTAAAATTTTCTATGTTTAGTTTCAACTATGCAGTTTGTGGATGCAAAATTTATATACAAATTACACGAATAATCAAGCCCATCAATTTGCCCATTATATTCTTTACACAGCTTCATATGTTGACAAAAGCATCACAATACAGGTTGACAAATACTTATAAATTAATGATTTACATTTAAATAGCATGGAAAAGAATGGCCAATAGATATAACACACGAAGCGATATTGATCCAAATGGAGGTAATAGTAGAAACCAAGCAGTAAGTGACACGTTCATTTGTATATATATGTACAATTTTACACTTTACATGTTCTAATGATAAACGAATTGATTTTTTTAATTAGGAAGGATTATAATGGTTATGAAATATGAAATCATCAAAACTCAGCAGCTGAATCTCACCTGGATACAGGTAAATAATTTTATCTATAATCCATTATTTTTTTTAGATTTTCGTCGATTATTTAACTATTTATGAATTTATTGGTACAGTGGTAAAAAATCTCATAATCTATCGGTGCAACTTTGAAATAACCGCAAACTGTCATGGAAATTTCAAAGCAATTTCAAAAAGGATAAAGGAAAACATGCGATAAAACACAACTTTGGGGGGGGGGCTTTGAAAATAAAGCAGAGTTTTAGTTCATTAAATGGTGCAATCGATAAATTATCAGCAGGTGATTTAATACTCACTTGATCATTTCT
>MJUU01067136.1:30539-56054 GCA_002080025.1 Modiolus philippinarum | reverse complement strand
ATATACACGCATTCTATTAGGAAAAGGTTGTGTAATATTTGTCCAAATAACATTTACCGGTATAATCGTCTGGCGTTCTATTCAGTAATAATATTAAACATCACTGGTGCAGTCAGCATAATCCCCCACAAAGATGCGGACCAGTTTTTTTAATATGCAGTTATATTTATATATCAATTACTATGAGGCTTGTAAAAAAGACAACAAATCGGTGCGTTCGGGATGCTTATAGAGTTATTACTTACTTCATCAAATTTAACTAATACCGTAAAAGATTGGAAACTAGAAAGTTGGTACCTATAAGGCTCTGGAATCTCAATAGCTTGATACCTGTGTACCGGTGAACTTTTAAAATGTTTAAGACGGAGAAATGGTAAAACTATTCTCTTTTCTGAAGTGACCTTCAAACGAAATACAAACCTAGGTGAAATTGTAGAATTATTCAAATTTTATTTCGTATTGATATGCATAACCTTTCGTTGTTTATGTCTAACATAAGATGTAGCAGAATTGATATTTAAAATGGAAATACAAGTTTCCTAGGTTTCAAAAAGTAGTCCTCTTTTGAAAAATAGTGGCAAAAACGTACCCCTTCGAATTTATGTGACGGATGCTAGAACGCGACCATTTAATGCAAAAATAAACCCCAGTAAGTTACTATCATCGACTGTTTTACACTGTATATTCCAGTACTTACATGTATCAGAATGTCTTGAAGGAATCAACTGATCGATACAATTTTATACTATAAAATTGTAAACAAATTATGGTCAGAAAAGAAAAAAAAATACTTTAAAACCCACCCTTTCCCGTTCGAATTCTTAAATACTCAGCCATTCGTTCTTTTTTTTCATTTTGCAGCATTTTCCACTATAATACTATAAGGCGTTTTATATATTTCGCTTGCCCTCCCTTAGTTTTCAAATGTATGTTGATATTTTGAACTGGAGTTTTATACTCCCGTCTAGGAGGAGACGTGGTATGGTGTTCCGTTGTCCGTCCGTCCGTCAACACACCGTTCTTTAACTGTGGAACGTTTTGTTCATATTTTTCCTGAAGCTTTATAGAATTTTATGAAAAACAAAATTTTCTTGTCCAGAATTCTGGGGCTTTGGGTTTCCGAAAAGTAAGTACATAAATAAATCTTTGTTATTGAAAAGACATATTCTTTTATTCTTTTAGATCACTGCCTATAAGGTATAAATTTTCTTAAAACTCAAAATATTATGAATTGAACCCGTCCTCTTCACTTTACAAAATTTTGCTAAAAACTAAGGAGTATCTTCCTCATGCATAGGTCTGTCCTTACCTGAATTTTGGCTTTTCTATTTTGATCCTATTGGTAATTTGTTCTCTGTCAGCTTTTACACATATTTCGGTTAATGGATTTTCAAATGTTATGATTTGATCTGCACTGAAGAGACATTAGTTGTCGAAATGCACATATGCAGAAATAAAATTCACAGCAAATTCGGTATTTTGTATTTGAAAATGATATCTTGAAACTTTTGAGATCCCACCTCTAAACCAGAGAAGTATTTCCATTACTCCTGATAAATGAATTGATTGATACATATCAGAGGTACACGCACCCACCAATGTAAGAATGATGAAAACATTAAGAATTGATTGATAAACACCAGAGGTCCCTTGAAGAGGTGCAAAGCCCAACCATTTTAAGAACGATAAAATATCTTCATCCCTACCTCTAAATCATACATAATCATTTTTATTGCTCTAAAATAAAATTGATCGATAAACTCTAGAGGTCCCTTGGAGTGGTGCCCAGCCTCATCATTTCATGAAGGATAAAATATCTTGAAAACAAACGAGATCATTACAGATAAACCATGTATATAGATATTTTTTATTCGTGATAGAATAAATGATATATACAATAGGTCCCCCTTGGTATTGCCTCGCCCCAACCATTTGATGAATGATGTTTAATTTTGAAAGCAGTTTCGATCCTCATCCTTTGACCGTATACATCTTTAATACTCATGTAAGGATAAATTAAATGATAAATAAGAAAAGTCCAAAAGGATGGTTCCCCAACCCAATAATTTTTAAAATGATATAAATCATTATGAACAGTTGAGATATATATATATATATAACTCGTGACGAAATGAATTAATTAAAACAAATCAGAAATCCCCTGGGGTGGTTCCTCTCCCGTATCATTTTAAGAATGATAATGTATCTTGAAAACAGTAGAGCTTCCCTTCCCTAAACCATAGATATTCTTAGCACTCATGGTAATATGAATTGAATGTCGCCAGGGGTGGTTCTATAGTCTTAATTCTTGTTTTACTTTCAACCAGAATATTGCCTGCAAAAAGGCATCTGAACTGTATTAAATATACAAGTAATACTAAACTTTATTTGTTGCAATATATTAGCCTTAAAAACTTTCTTTCTCAAGATTAAATTTAATATTTGTAGACAAATGTTAAAAACTATATCTTTTCCACAGTGACCTTCAAACGAAAGACAAATAGAAGTGACATATGTAACGTTATATGAATATATTTTTTTCATTTACATGCATGTGTAACATATGAAGAAAAATGAATATTTAATTCAAATTTTCTTTCATTTAAAAATGTACCAGTCTTTTGGAAATAATTGGAAAACCATACCGCTTGGAATTCTCGTGAAAGTTTAATGATGCTTATTGAACATCTCCGTTCATACTGCAAACTTATAGTATGCAAAATGTTAACAGAAGCACCAATAAAATACTTTCATCCATTGTTTTACACTGTATAGTAGAGTACCTACTTGTCTCAGAACTTAAATTCACAAAATGTCGTGCTGTAATTAAATGAACTATAAAATTTATTACTAAATAACAAAATACCGAAGTTACTATTAATTTATTTACTGCATACTAGTATGCGCATTTCGACTACTTAATTTTCATCAGTGCATATCAAAACAAAACATTTGGAAGTCCATTAACCGAAAAAAACATGATAAATCTGATAGAAAACAAATACTACTAACCAAAAGGTCTAAATAAAAAAGCCGAAATTCAGCTAAGGACAGAGCTATACATGAAGGAGATGCTCCTTAGTTTTAAACAAAATTTTGTAAAATTTAGATATGGCAAGTTCAATGCATTCGGTTTTCGGGCTAGCAACCAAGTACCGACTACTGGGTTGGTGAATACCCTCGAGATCGGCCTAGTGGTAATAAATAACAAAGTAAATTTATTTATTGCATATGTGCATTTCCACAACTCATGTCTCATAAAAATTTGTGAATACTATATAAGGAAAAAAGTACTATTGTAATAAAAGAAAAAAATTCTTGACACTCATACTCTCCGTTCCCGAATTCTCACCCATTATTTTTTTTTCATTTAACAGCATTTGCCACTTTCAGTTATAATTTTGGCCCGTCTCCCCTTAGTTTTACAAAAGACAATTGATATGTTGTCTACGCTGTTTATACTCCCGTGTTTGATGCTTCGTGATATAGATATACCGGTGTCCGTCCACCCGTAAACACTTCGCTCACTAACTGGAAAACGCTTTGCTGATGTTTTTTTTTCTTGAAATAAAATTCTTCACTAGAAAGCTTCCTTTAATATTTATTGACAGGTTCTGGGGCTTTGGGTTTCCGAAAAATACGTAAATAAGAATCTTTGTTATTGAAAACACTTGAGATCACTACCTTCAACATAAGGTATATATTTATTTATTTTATATATGTTAGCGGCAATGGGTGAAATACATTAGGCATTGCTTAAATCCTAGGCATTAAGGTACCCATAAACCGGTTTAACCCACCGCTGGCTTTTGCTGGTGCCGGTACCAAGTCCGGCTGTCCCGAGTTCCTATCGTTGTTTACGTTTGTCTAATTTGTGTTTTTCCTGTGTAGTTCCCTAACAGGTTGTGGCATATGTAATTATAATTTTCAGCCATTGTAGGTGTTTCCTGTTGTCCCTTTTATTTCATTAGACCTTAAACCTAAAATGAGTTTGGCATTAGGCTTAATGCCCAGGATTTAGGTCTTATGCCTGATTTTTGCTCAGGAAAATTATTCTTATAGGTTGACCAAAAAAATTACAATGTTATCAAGAAATATTGTTGAAGTGAAAGCGAAATGATAAACACTATTCACTAGGTTGATGTAAATATAAGGATGGCTGTTTTTATTTTCAATTTTTCATCAAGATTTGTTACAACTGTTTTCTTTTCTGTAGAGGATTTGATATTTCGAAATTGGATGAAACTGAATAGTTGACAACAACCCAGATGAAAATTATAAGATTTATATGTATCTGGAGGAGTTATGTAATGTACTGTCCGACAACTCAGAAATAGTAACTCGAAATGAAATTTATTTTGAAACCGGAAAAAACAAGATGGCGCGGTTTACAGTAGTACAATTTTTCTGCAAATTTGTATGATTAACTTTAGAAATGTTTTAAGATACCAGTAAATGCATGCTGTGATATCGCCTTTGGCTACAGATTACAGCTTAGGTTAGTTAGTCGAACATTTCAATAAGTGTTACCAAATATGGGAAATCACACGAAATTTACAATTTTAACCAAAATTAGCGTTTGCAAGCATAATTTTCTATCTATGGACGAAGTTGACTGTAATATTCCCATTAGAGTAACAGAGGCTTCTGCCAGAAAAACTCCTTTACTCATGGTTAAGTTATCCTTTACTCATGGTTGAGTTATCCTTTACTCATGGTTGAGTTATCAGTTACAGTTTGTAAAGGCTTCAGTGACTTCCTTGCAAGAGTTCTGTTGCTTACCGGTAAGCTCTTGACCAAGAGTACATAACCAGGCAGCTTATAAGAAACAGGTGATGCCGCTGTTTTTATTTTTGTTCCGTGTCGTAATTTTTTAATTATTTTGTTCTTTGGATTTCCAACTCCGTCTTTGCTCTAGACTATTTTTTACTAACAGTTCAAGTCTCCCTTACTTCAGACAGAAAATCTACCTCTGACATTAAGTGAAAATGATTTCCATTGTATTTTTACTTATAAATCATTCTATTTCACAATTCATTTATTCCTTAAATGTTGTATCTGCACTTATTTTTCTATACTTGCTCTCAAAATTATTTGTTTTGATAGCCAAAATGAATGAGCAGTCAGGCAATAAGAATAATTTTTATGAACAAAAATCAGGCATTGGACCTAAATCCTAGGCATTAAGCCTAATGCCAAACTCATTTTAGGCTTTAGTTCTAATGACTATGCAGTAACTGAATGCCTAGGATTTAAGCTTAATGCCTAATTTCACCTATTGCCGCTAACATATATATATTCTTAAAAATCTCCCGTTCCGTCCATTTAAAAAATGATATTTTGAAACATATGGATTTTGACAGCTATATATCGTAAAATATCATCGGACTATGAGCCAGAATATGAAGCTTAGGGTCAGCGAACGAGCCCAAAGCTTCATATTCTGGTTGATATTTGACAATATTCCTGCTTTCAAAATTCAGATAACATGGTTATCGTCTTTTATTTCCTATTTCTTTAGAATACTTTTTAAGTTTTTATGTCGAATTCTTCCAAATTTGCACTGGAAATGACTTCCATACTTTTCCGACAAGTTTATAAAACAACATAATGTTTGTATTTATTTTTTGACTGCACAACATTTTATGTTTGCCAACGTTATTCAAACGTACATTTACTCCATATCATTTCGTTAAATATTAGAAATGTTTTGAGCGAACCACGATAGAAACCTCAAATAAATATTCTGGCGGACTGGATGATATTTAACAATATAATAAATATAATAAAAAAGAACAGGAAACACCTATGTGTGTAAAATTTTCAAGCTAATTTATCGGATGCAAGCAGAATATCTGGTTGATATCCCATATTACGTAAAGATTGTAAGTTTCATCCCAGTTTCTTTTTAATCAGTTTCTGGCATTTTTATCAAAATTTTCGTAAAAACGAGTCCAAAGCCTCATATTCTGGCGAGCGGAATGACATCTTACAATATAATATTGAATAAAGGATAACAGGAAACACCTACAATGGCCGAAAAAACATCTTTAACAACATTTCCGTAAAAACGAGAATTAGAAATGCCGCAATTAGCTGTTTGTGAGTAACGCCGTATAGATAATTAATATTTATATCTATTATAAAACTTCTTAGATGTATCCAACAATTTATGAAATCTTTAACCGTGTTGTAAACATTTGGCTGTGATAGTAAGGTTACGTTCATTGAAATCGTCAAGAGTAGGACAACTGCATGCGAATCGAAACATTTGAGAAATATACACCCCGTAGGATAGAGCTAGAGGAATGTTGCAGTCAAGAAAAAGAAAAATTAGTTATATTGAAATAAAAACTTTTATCATATGTTTTGCAAGAGTCAATGAGTCAATAATGATAATAAGATCAAGAAAATGGCAGTATTTGTAATCATCGTTACCTTTATTTAATTTCAATTCTTGTGGGTAAATAACAAATTACCGAAGTTTTCCGCATATGGTCGTTTCGACAATTCATGTCTCTTCAGGGTAGATCAAATCAAAACAATAATGTTTACATAATCTAAGAACTGGAGAATGTCAGTAGTAAGGATATCGTCTATATGCTTGCCGTTATCATTAAAAAAAATAGTATTTATCACTGTTTTGTATGGTTCTGTTTTGAATTTTTATCTCGAATAGAAAAAAGAAGGGAAACGGGGAATGTGTAAAAGAGACAACGACCAAAAGAGGAGTAATAACAACTCAAAGATCTTCAATGAATTATAAAAAATACATGTCGTTGGCCTTTTTTATACCAGATATGTTTATTTAAGAAAGGAGATAACAGGGATTGTGAATGACGTTTATCATTATCAGAATGTCGCCCCAAGTAGTTTTCTATAAGATTTTAAAATAGGGCATTTCATTGGACGGGTAAACATTACAGATTAAAAAAAGTATATGTTTTAAGGTAGACCGCTTGGTAAAATATACTGTCCATTTAAAAGAAATCCTGGTTTTCTGTTACACTGACAGTTTCCTTTGGTATGTAATTGTATTGTTTATCTATGTCTGTAAATATGTTCCAGTTATTCATTAAAATATTAATTGAGGTGTAAGAGCTTTGTGAGTTAGACTAAATCTGCTGCCAACTGTACCTTCAATACATGAGGGTTGCAAAAATAAATTAATAGTAACTTCGGTATTTTGATATTTATTACCACTGGGCCGATGCCTCTGCTGGTGGACTGTTAGTCCCCGAGGGTATTCACCAACCCAGTAGTCAGTACTTCGGTGCTGACCCGAAAAACCCGATTTTATTTAAATTTGCAATGTCTAAATTTTACCAAATCTTCTTTAAAACTAAGGAGTATCTCCCTCATGCATAGCTCTGTCCTTAGCTGAATTTTGGCTTTTCTATTTAGACCCTTTTTGGTTATTTGTTCTACATCAGATTTCACACGTTTTGGTTAATGGACTTCCAAATGTTTTGGTTTTATCTGCACTGATGAGACATAAGTTGTCGAAATGCGCATATGAAGAAAATAAATTAATAGTAACTTCGGTATTTTGATATTTATATCAATGAGCCTTTTCTTGTTTCTTCTTTGTTATTCAACTGAATACGGATATTGTTATTGGATTGGAACGAGTGGTTAATTTTCTGACAAACCTCTCTCGTTTGACATTCATGTTGTTACCAAATGTCAAAAACTGATAAAAAAAAATCCAGAAAAAACTGGAACGTAACTTACATTCTTTACATATAGGGGATATTAACAGGATATACTTCATGATTCCGTTAAATTTGCATTGGGATCCAATAACATGATGATTTTACAGGTATACTGGCCCCTCACTGATATTGCCGATCGATGTCTTTTGGAATCCATGATGATTCTTTACCCTTCGGGAAGTTTTGAACTTGATTTTTATTCCGTAGAGCGACAGTGTTTAACAGCAGACTAGGCTCCTTGAGCTGGGAGCAATGTAGCGGCGAACATGCCTTGACCCATCTTTCTAAATTACGTTTCGTCTTATTCTTTCCTTTTCAAGGTTGTGGTCTTGGAGTTAGTGGTCTACCTGTATTGTGTTTTATTTGTATGTTTATTATACTTTAGGGAAACGGGAGAGAGAAAGGGGAGGTTTGGGTACCCACAAATCGATGAAAACCTACCGCTAGCTCTTGCTAGTGCTGGTACTAAGTCCGGCTATCCCGAGTTCATATCATTGTCTATGTTTGTTTTTTGTCATTTTATCGTTTTTCTTGTGCAGAAATCTGGGAGATTGTAGCATGAGATTGCAATTTTCAGCAATTGTGGGTGTTTCCTGTTATCTTTATCTTTCTTACATTTATATATATTGACAATGAACAACGAAAGGGTATAGAGTAAAATGCACGGGTGACAAAGTCTACACAAATACATGGTAAAAAACACTTTTATTGTTTTTCTTCATTGTTGAAATTATCATGTGGCTCTCAAGAATGAGCTTTGCTCTTAACTTGTTGTAAACGATGAAAGGATACGGAGTAAATGCACATGAGACAAAGTCTCTACAAATACAAACATCAAGCAATTCTGAACTATGCTTTAATTTTTGTTCTTCATTTGAAGTCACATTTGAGGCTTTGCTCATACCTCAATGAGTTCAAGACATCCCCGAGCACCGATTTGGGCGGAATTCTTTGCTAGATATCGATCAATGCAATACCCATGCTGTTATAATAATGGATGCGGGATCGTCAACAAAAAAGAAATAAACTGGCAAAGTGTTCTTACATCCGCTGTTATTCGTAGCACGACAGAGAGACTAATAGAAGACAATCACAACATAGAAACAACCACGGGGCACTCGTGTAAGAAATTCTACGTCATTTCCTCTCGTTCCGCTACGCTCCACTCGAGAAAAGACGAAATTTCTTACACTTGTGAAAGATATCCCGATCTTTAATCTGACCTAATGCAAGATCCTATTAATCTTTTTACGGACTCCACACTACTGGAGAGACAAACTCCAGTGACTGTCTTATATAACAATGAAAGTATACGGGAGTATATGTATATGAGACATAGAAGATCTCCGAATACATTATAAAACCAAGCAATGTAACAACGCTTTTATTGTAGTTCTTCATCTTGAAGTCACCACCATGCCTTGCTCAAACCTCTAAGTGAGTTAAGGACGGTCCATAGCACAATTATTTTCTTATCTGTATGAACTGATCGCATATTCTTATAATTTGTTAATTTCAGCTATATATGTGGTTATCTTGTCTATACGATACATCAGATCTGAATTATATAATTTGTCAACATATATAAATTTTCTTTAGACACTTGAATGTTTTTGAAAGATGAAAGGTATAATGTCTTATTACATATCACTGATGCCATCTGACTGACAGCTCTTGGTTAACCAGCCGGGTATATCATCTATAAATGATATATTGCTGTAATGTTAGGTGTCAACTCATGTTACACTGATGTATATTTATCAATTGATTGACATTTTATAATGATTAACAGTCTTTTATAGACACAATACTATATAAACCATTAATTATTGTTGTCGATGTAATTTAAGGGTATCACTTTATTTACACAAATCAAAGGATTTACCTTCATTAAGACACCTGCTTTATCTATGAATCACAGTAGAAACTACCTAACCACCTGGTGTTTTTAATTGGCATCTCTTCTGCTAAATCCAATCCAGTGCAACAAATGGTCATATTATAATGCCAAGTTTTCTTGTAAGGAACCGACCATTTGACCTAAAGGGGAGGCGGGGTTATGTTTTTTTCTGGACAGAAAAAAATATTTATTCTTTGCACGTGTATCAGCAAAATATTTTTTTTTTCAAAATTAACATTATTTTTTGGGGCAGAAAGCCACCTTCAGAAATTTTTTTTCATCATTTTGGCAGGAAAAATGTTTTTTTCACATAAAATCAGACCCAAAATATTTTTTAGAAAAAAAACCATAGCCCCCCCCCCTTTTTCAAGTTAAATGGTCGGTACCTAATCGATTTGAAGAATGCACTGTGTTTGTCTATTTGTTGTATATGTCTACTAGCTGAATATACTAGTACGTTTGTCTCGCAACGAATGACAGTGATTCTAAGATCGCTTCGCCAGTTGATTTTATGTTTGTTGACGATCTTGCATCCATGGGCTAAATAAGAAGTGGATGAGTCATTGTTCGACAACTTGCAATGAATTCCGCTCAAATCGCTGATAGTGGCCATCAGGTATGAGAAAAGCCCCATGGTGACACTTCAAGATAAAGAACAGCAATCAAAGAGTTGTTCCATTGCTTGGTTTTACAATGCATTTGTAGAGAGTTTTTCTCATGTGTGTTTACTCCATATCCCTCCATTCCGCAATTGGTGCAGTTTTAAGAAGGCATATATAGTTTAGGAAAAACTGTCATGATATCATTGGACAGAAATTAATATTAATATATCAAAACATTAATGGAGAAAATATGCATAATGTCGTCCATATAAAGAATGGATAAAGTACTCGTTGAGCCGAATGGACTGACTCAGGATCCCGACATAAATGGGAAACAGCTTAGGTAACATTTGAAAAGAAAACAACATCTTGTATCGGAAATATCTAATATCTCTGAAATTGCTTTTTGTTAACAAAAAAATTCATTTAAGTCGTCAAGAGTAGAACAGACGCGTGCAAATCGTACCAGTTCAGATATATACGCCCCGCATGTGGAGCTACAGGAACGTCGCCATCAAGAAAAGAGAAATTAGTAATAGTGAAATCAAAATCATCCCTTTTATCATAAATTTTAGTTTCAATTTTTCCAGAGTCAACGATGATAGTTAGATCAAGAAATGGACAGTATTTAGAATCATCGTTTGCTGTATTAAGTTTCAGTTCTTGTGGGTAAATAAGGTCGACATAGTCTAAAAACTGGGCATTGTCAATAGTAAGGATATCGTCGATAAACCAGCTGTTGTAGTTGAAAATTGAAATAAGTTGATCACTGTTTTGTATGGTTCCATCCTGTAGTTTTTTCATAAAGTCCCGTTCGTAACAGAACAGGAAAAGATCTGCAATGAGAAGTTCACAGTTTGTACCCATTGGAATTCCAATGACCTGTTGATAGACGATGTTGCCAAAACGAACAAAAATGTTGTCCAGCAAAAGATTCAGTGCCTTGATCATGTCATCGCAAGTCCAGGAACAATGATGTAAGAGAAGAATCCTTGCTTTTTATTACAACAAATGAACTGTAGACCAGAAAATTTGAAAGACCATTTAATAAGTTGTCCCAATTAAGATTAAATCAATTTATGTGGAAGGGTTGTGTAAAGTGTAGAAAAATCATAACTGTCAATAGACGAAAATGGTCTTTTTATTGATTTTAGTTTATCTAAAACTTCAATGGAATTTGTTACACTCCAAAAGTAACTTACACCAGATTTTTGATAGTGCGGGATGTGGTAAACATGACTCTGAATTATGTTTGTGTCGAAAGAAGTGTGAATATTAGATCAGAATGCAAGAGAAAAATCTTGAATTGGAATGCATGAGAAACTACCGGATCAAATGTATTTAATATTCATAACTAGATTGCACGAGACTTTACGAGTCAAATACTTACATGAAACCACTAGAACGGAGGTTCTGCTGTATTGACCGACCATGTCGTGATGACGGTAGGGAAAGTAGTTCAAGGATGACTTATGACAACTCTTTTGGCAAGAAACCTTCCATGCTAAACGTCTGCAGTTCCAAAAAAAGAATTTTAAGTGAAAGACTAAAAAACGAAAGCGATTGCGAAAACATTCTGAAAACAATGTACGCATAGCCAACATACAGCCATTGTGAAAAAGCATACCAAACTACAGATATTCTGAGAGAAATGTACTAAAAAGACAAAACATACCAAACTACAGCGATTATGAAAAAAGCATATTGTGAAAAATACCAAACAACAGCTAATTAGACATATTTCCAAGAATCTAATATACATTTTACACATTCCTAATAGATTGACAGTTTTGAAATCAATATATCATAAGATAAATAATATAACTTTGTCCAGGAGAAAATATGCCCAGCTGTCGTATGATTCAGGTGATAATTTGTTTGACTTAAACATTTATTTGCATTCGTATTGATTTTAAAGCTGATGCTTAACGTGGCACATTTTATAAGGTAAATTTTATACTTATTTATTTGTAGAATATTAATGTAGTAAAATCTTTAACTGTTGGTATAATATTGAATTTGTCTGTCATTATCCTTTTGGCTCTGATCACGTGATCTAAAATGGCATGGGCACTCAAAATTGTCTTGGGTCATCTCTTCGACGATGTCTTAGCTGATTCTGGCTTTCCATTTAATTAGACCTGTTTGGTTGTTTGTCCTCTATTAGATTTTACCAAGGACGTATATTATAAACGTCCTTGATTATACTGATTTTGAGTTTATGGTCTTCCAAATATTTTGATTTGATCACTGAAAAGACATGATTCGTCGAAATGGTCATATGCAAAAACAAAATTTACAGTAATTTCGGTATTCTGTTATGTAACCCTTGTTCCGAAATTTTCAAAGTTAGTGTATAATTAGAAATATATAGCTATTAACGATTCAGATCCTTAATTTGCTAGTGGTAGACTCAATGAAGATTTGTTCACACAATGGAAAATTTGTAAATTATAATATACTTTGGGAATTGTTCGTCATATAATATAGCTCATGTACATTGAAATACATAAAGAATTTTTTATGGAGTACTTTATATCATTCCTAAAATGAGCAATGCTTGTGGGAATACACATATTGTACATCAAACTGGACTGAAATGAACATAAAAGAATTTCATTTACTGACAGTCTATATGAACCAGAAACATTTGTATTTGTATCAGACCCCCTGCGCCACATCAGAGAATGGAGATATATCTCAATGACTTCTGGTAATACTGTTCAGTAATTTTGTTATTACCCTAAATGACTAAAGTGACAATTAACATTCGACCATCCGAATAACACATTTTTGTACTCTTTTGGACAATCATATAGATTTTACAACTGCATTGAGCGAGATACGAAATTTTAGAAATTTTATACTCAAGATAGTTAAATTTTCAAACTTTAAATCGCAAAATTTTATATTTCAGTGTGATATTTGGTATATACTATGGTATATTCCAGATTACCTTGATTGGTGGTGCCAACTTCAGAAGTGTTTTAACTATTTAATAATACACGCATAACTTATGGACATTCACTTGTATTTCTATGTCGACCTTTTTGGGGGTGATTTCTTGGTTTTTCGATGTTTGGTTGCTTGGTAACAGATCAAATTTGAGTTCTATCTAATTTGAAATTTACTGTTTTTTTATGCAACTTCGGTATTTTTTTGTATTTTGACTAAGTTGTATTGAATTGACTATGCAGTTTGTTCATATGAAAAAGAAAGGAAATGGGGTAAATGTCAAGGAGGCAACATCCCATATCCAGGTTAAAACGACCCAAAACATGTAGACATGTAATCATAAAATTGCACATTTCTTCTTGACTATTTACANGTAGATTTGACGATCAAAATGCAGTTTATAGGCGACGCGTAGCGGAGCCTGTAAACGGATATTTTGACCGTCAAATCAAGATTGACGACCTCGGGTATTCAAATAATGTACTGTTATTGCGATTCTAATGCAACAAATCAATTTCATGATCTATTTCTAACTCGTGAATTTGTCACAATATTAGGAACCAGACTAAACAGGGATCCGACTTTGTCACAGGTGTGTAGATGGTGGAATTGACGGTTAGTTTTGACCAATCAAAACCTTCGTTATATAAATGTTGCATTAGAATTAATAATACACGCATAACTTATGGACATTCACTTGTATTTCTATGTCGACCTTTTTGGAGGTGATTTCTTGGTTTTTCGATGTTTGGTTGCTTGGTAACAGATCAAATTTGAGTTCTGTCTAATTTGAAATTTACTTTTTTTTTATGCAACTTCGGTATTTTTTTGTATTTTGACTAAGTTGTATTGAATTGACTATGCAGTTTGTTCATATGCAAAAGAAAGGAAATGGGGTAAATGTCAAGGAGACAACATCCCATATCCAGGTTAAAACGACCCAAAACATGTAGACATGTAATCATAAAATTGCACATTTCTTCTTGACTATTTTCAAGATCAAATTTATTCTATTTTATAAATTCATTAGAATTGCCATTTTGAGAAAAAAAAAACTAGCATTCTCGTGGGTTTCTTGATTTCCTGATTATTCGAGTTTTATTGGTAATAATTTAATTGCTACGTGTATTTTTCAATATCTATTTGATTATCAGACACCTAGTACATTTAGATTTTTTCATTTCTGTTTTAGATAATTCATGCTCTAGTGCTGTAGTGTAAACAAAGACAGAACACTCCTGATATGTAACAAACAAATCGTCGACCAACGCCAGGAAACAGAACATGAAACAAATTATAAAATGGATACAAATACGGAAAATGTAGCACCGTGCCATCCGGATACTTTGAACAGTAGACAGAGTAACTTCCGGTCTTCATATTATGGAGGAGAAAATCATGTTATCTTTCACGGATATTCACAAAGAAAAGACGACAAAACAAGCGTGTTTGTGGATGGATTATACGAAGAGCCGACATCAGAACATTCTCTCAACAATCAAAATGGATTATACGAAGGGCCAACATCAGAACATTCTCTCAACAATCAAAACTTCTCACCCCCTACAGGTGCCCCCCAACAGCCGCCATGGATATCTAATCACGGACTTTATCCCATGAATTTGAGTCAATCTTCAGTTATCCAACGAAGAACTCCTCAAGAGTTCATTTGTTCTAATCACACAACAAAAAATGGCCACCTTGTCTTTGAGGGCAATACAAGACAGACTGACATCGAAATACCTTCAAGTGATAGGCTTTACCAAAACTACCACCAAAACACCCCATTTATTAGTGTAGTGAAGAACGAACGTGATTCATATTCAAGAACTAATTATTTAATGCAATATTCGAAAGCTTTATATTCAGTGCAGAATGACTTATTGACAAGGGAAGCAACTCTTCGTTCCAGAATAAAGACAACAAATCATCACATCAAATCAAGTCATTCTCCAACGGGAAGCTCGCATTACTACAACTCTCCTGGATCATGTGTACCAGTAGATTCCTATGACCACACTACAATGTGCCGCAACAAATTGCAATATAAAAGTAATTTAACACCAGTCGAATTATGGTGTCGGGAAATTCAGTCTGTCGAAAATCCGAAGACAAATTCGAGTAATATGGATGCACCTAGAATTTATTATTCACAATTCTCACCACAGCAGCAAAGTGGGTGTTTACCAACAAACATCTTATATCAGCAACGTCTACAGCAAGAAAAATATAATACCTCCTATACACAAACACAAGCTGTTCAAAATGGTAATATGAAAAATGCAATAGGTACAAAACGTTCTAATGACACACAAAAGGAAAAACTTCACCCAAATGAACAGTTAACCTATGCACAACTGTCTGCTCGAAATGTAAGCAGGGATAATGTGATACATAAACATCCAGAAATGCAAGTAAACAAAATGAAATCCAATACGGAAGAAAATGAAACTATAGAAATGACACGATGCAAACACGGAAATGAAATTGTTGACATACATGGAAAGTATGCACTTACCGGAAGGTCTAATGACAAAAAAATAAAAGAGGAAATATACATGATAAGTAGGGAAATTCCGGATAAAAAGCATTCATCCAGTGATGCTAAGATCGATTCTGTATCAACTAATATTGTAACAAGTGATAAAAAGGACGCTGAATGTGGTACAAAGGGAATGTGTACAATCAGTAGAGTTTTGTCCGAGGAGTTGCGAAAAAAACAGTTTTCGCCTAAACAGCGAATGCTTGAGAAATTTCGATATGAAAACAAAATCTGTGTCGTCGATAACTCCCTCAAAGAGGGTTCAAATACGTGTGATATTGAAGGTCGGAAGACTAATAATACTGATAATCAACTTTCATCAGTGTTAGAACGTACCACGGAGGATAGTTCAATATATAGATGTCCCGATGTCCCAAATTATTCCATGTCGATAAATAAAACATCTAACGAAACTTCAAAATGTGGAATAATAAATAATGACAGTATTTTTCAAAACAACGCAGGAATAGATTCTAATGCTGAAAAACTTGAGCATGAAAACAATTGTTTTTATGAAAAAGGCTCGAGTCAAGAATGTACAACAACTGAAACATTAATGGACTCTCCGACAGAGCAGAATGACGGCGATACCGTTAATCGTAGCGAGGATTCACCTGAGCCTCCGACAACTGATAATTGTCTAACGAGCAACAGTGTTCATGATAGTAACACAACAGAAGGGAATCGAATGATTTCTGCAACCAATTGTGGGTCATTACACCATGGTACCGAAAAAACACCGGAATCGAAGAATGAAAAGGTGTCTGTCCAGGAAAAATTTCAAACAATTGATGAAGTAGGGAGGAATATCATTGGATTGGATACCGACATTAACTTGGATACTAACGTACAGTTCGCAATACTTGAAGACTGTGTTACTAACGATATTATCGTTGATGAATCACTGACACAATCCGATACCAATTTGTCTACATCTACCACCGATATCTCAATCACAATTGCAGAGTCTGTTTCAGATATTTTTAAGGAATCTTTAACAAGTAACGAATCAGTACGAAACGTTATTGTACATTCTACGACATCTAATGATGAAGAAAATTCATCGCTCGATTCTTCTAATACGACAAGTGCAGCGTGTCTTGATGTGGTGATAAATTCCAGCAGTATGTTGGATGAATGCAGTATTAAACACAATTCCGAAAATGACGGTTTACTTGAAGACCAACGAATCTTTACAGAAAGACCAAGTCGAGAAGAAAAAAAGAGGTGTCACGAAAGTCAAGACTGCATCAGCTCGGACGGGAATGAAGAGGACATAATTGACAATTCACATTCAGTTCAAATGTTGCAAGATTTCAAAATATCCAATGACAATCAAGATGGTACATGCATAACTAAAGAATCAGACAATGATTTGAATGATTCTCCGTCAAAGACAGACATATGTGTCAACAGTAATGAAACCGGTAGTTTCGAAAGCTTTACTGCAGGTACATGCATAACTACAGAATTAGGCAATGATTTGAATGATTCTCAGTCAAAGAAAGACACATGTGTCAACAGTAATGAAACTGGAAGTTACGATAACTTAACCGGAAGTTCAAGTAACGATGATGAAATAAAAATCGAATTACCAATAAAGGAAGCATATACAAATGTAAATACAGTCCTTGACTCTGAACAGCCTACGAACACGATTGATGCAAAAGTTGGCAAGCGTTTTGAAGACGAACATGAACAAAAACGTTCTGAAGATGAAGATGAACAAAAGCGTTCTGACGATGCACATGAACAAATGGATGCAGAAACAAGACTGATTGACGATGTTCAAGACGGTTGTCTACAGACAGACGTCGTTAATGTTAGTAATGTCACACAAATAGGCGAGGATTCATTTTATGACAGTATTGAAGCTGGAGAATCGTCCCTTTATCATACATGTTTAGATTACCAAAGTTGTGGAGTAGAGGAAACTGTAGGTTCAGATATTAATTATGATAGTGAGCAAATACAGTGTGTATGTAGCACTCCTCCAGAGCCCCATCTAAAAATTACAGATGTAAAAGGTTTTGCTAGTCTTTCTACCGGGATACATATAGATACACCAGGGGATCAGCAAAGTATAAATGTAAAAGCTGATTTTGTTGAATCGTCAACGGCGACACATTCTGATACACTGGAGGACAATATTCTCCAACACTTAAATAAAACAATTGAAATAGTCACCAAAACACCACCACAAACTGTAGATTCTATTGATATCCTTCAAATCAAAAAGAATTTGGAATGCCTTTCTCAGCGTATACAATCAGCACCACTAGATGAAAGACCGCTCTCATATTCTCGAAATGTCATCTGGGATGTTTTACAACTTTGTGGATCATGTATGATCCTTTCACAGGTAGCATTAGATAGGATAAGATCATGTATGGGTCAGACTGTTAAAAATCAACTCGGATTTTACCCTGACATGTTCATAGACACATTGACAATACTTTTCAAGCAAGCTTCAATCGCCTCTTCGATGGCTTCAAATATCAGTGATGATTTATTCTTCGATTTATCAGCTAACAATCAACCTCCAATTTTTGAAACAACCGATTCGACAAACGGTGGAGGTTGTGTTAATTTGTCAAATCATATTGAAGATAATTTTAGTCAGAATGACGAAAAGGAGCAAGGCAATGCGAAGATTAATAATCAAAAAGGCTACGAGACTGACAAGAACAATTATCATGATAATAGACCACAGGAAACCAATGAAACCATCGCTAGAATAAACAATTGCTGCAACGACGAGACGGACTCCTCAAAACAGGGTGCGAAAATATCTAAAACAGAAAATGAATTTGAAAAGCTTAAATCTAGCTGCAGAAACGCACATGAAGATGAAGAAATCTCATCATTAAAAGCAACTTCCGCTCAGGTAATAAAGGAATTGAACTCCTTACAAACGAACTCGTCATTAAAAGCAGCTACTTCCCAGGTAACAAAGGAATTAAACTCCTTACAAACGAACTTGCATTCAAATAATAAGAATTCCGATCAGGTACAAGAACAACTCGACTTGTCTACAAATACAAAGGATGGCCTGTCGTCTGCCAAAAGTCAAAATAAAGTTTTGGATGTCAGGACACGTTTTAAGATATCAAAGGATAAATGGAAAGCTAAAATGTCTCCGCAAATAAGTACAAAAATTACGTTTTCAAATAAATCAACAATGAAGCAAAAGAAATACCGACATGAATATCTCAGTTTACGAAGAAAGCACAAATTCCGAAAACTTAAGAAAGATACAGTATCGAGCAGTTGCAATAGTAAATGTGGTTTAAGCAACGGTACATCAAAGGCAACAATTGAATATCCTTCTAAGACACATTTAAAACGTACAAATTTTACGAACCTGGGATCATGTCGTAGATTAAAACAAGATCTTTTCAACTTTGGTTCAAAGAACAGTTTACATGGTCATAATGTTCCAAGCTCTATTGTGCTAAATTACAATGAACCTAGTCAATTTTGTTGTCATGTTGTTTTGACGAGAACTCCGCTACTTCATAAGTGGACATTATCAAGGGACCAAAAAAGACCATCGTCAAATCATGGGTTCGGAAAATTAAATTCAAATGACGAAGCTGGTACTAAAATCCAAAGATCACAATCAAATCAAAACATCCGTTTGAACAGAAGTGCCTCCGATAGTAACTTGAATACTTATTTTGGTAGCAGTGATCAAACTGAAAATTTCCGATTGCACAGTTGTAATATGAACGGACAATTCGAACAGGTTAATCAAGCGAAGTCAGAACAGAGTGAACCATTTGCAGATTACAAGGATGGTTTAGCAAGCAATTCTTCATGCTGTAAAAATTTGAAACCATGTGGACTATCCAATGCAATTAAAGTTGAGAATCTGTCAGAGATACAGCACAATTCTCAAGATGTAAAACTAGACTGTGGGAAATTTACCAAACTTTCAGGGGAAAATTATGTAAAAGTTCAAGAGGGCAACAGTTCTGTTACTTTGAATAATCAGCCATTTCAAGATATTCAAGAAAACACCGAAAGTACTAACAAAAATTTTAAACAGCAAACCGCTGAGTGTCTGACTAGTATTAATGCTTCAAATACGTGTGATAAAATATGTAACGATACAGGGAATATGATTAATCATCCCATCACTTCAAACAATATCCCTCCACTGTTGGACAAATCCGCTTCTAGTGTTGAACTGTCTGAAAATATCAAGGACGCAGATGCCAATCATGTTTCTCATAATACCACGGAAAAATCTATTCAAAAGGAAAACCGTGTTGGAAACAAGGAGAACTGTACTTCACAGAGTCAGGAAAAACAATATCACAAATCATTGAAATCGCCTACAAACACCATGCATCGCTCTAAAAGAAGAATTTCGTTTGAGGAACAAATTTCCATGCTTGATTTTTCTGACATTAAACCAAAATCAACAATGAAAAGTAAAACTTTGAAATTCAAAGAAAACACCACTTATCATAGATCTGCCGACAATCAATCAAACAACCAAAGAGAGAAGCACAAAGATAATACTAATAAACAACATGATTATGAAAATTGGCATTCAAGAAGAAACAAATACAACAAGACAACTAAAAACATTTATTACAAGGATGGTGGAAGTCCTGTGAAACTGAAACGATTAAATTCAGACTACCAATCCGTGAAAAATTCAACTGAGAAAATCGCACTAAATCATCAGCGTGGAAATCGTACAGAAACAGTATTGAAGGAAGATGCAAAAATCGGAAGGGCTGAGAGTTTGGATTCAACCAATAAACATAAAACTGAACCAAACAGAATTCTTTATACAAAATATCCACAAAAGGAATTGTCCAGTTCTAAAAAATCTTCGGTAAATGAAGTAACATCCAGTAAGTATTCAAGGTTTCTGGAAAGACTAGTTGAAAATGTACATAATCCCATCGATGCTAAGGACACACAAAAAGACAACGCTACAAAAGAATTGAACGTACGAAAACAGATGCTTTATACGGAACATAAAGGCAGTAACAACCACAGTAAAACAGTTGACGAGATTCTTCGTTCAGGGTTAGAAAGGAAAGATTCAATTGCAAATAAGAAAGTAAAGCGAACATTATCTTATCCTGGTTCTGCTCAGGAACACTGTGGTAGTCCAATCAAAAAACGGAAATCAAGTACTGGACAATATCTTGACATTGTAAAACAAAATGATGACGTACCGGAAATAACCGGTCTAAAAGGCTGTCGCCACGAAGTCAATCTAGACTGTAACGAAAATAAGGAAAAAATTAGGAAAACTTCATCAAAGGCAGATTATTGCAAAAGGCGACACTTCAGTTCAGATATTATGACCCCTGGTGAATACACAAAAACTTTAGAGAAGTCGGACTACACTGGAGACAAAACAAGGTTTGCCAAAAGACATGAGTCAGCTAATATATCGTCCGAGCCGTCTGCTGACAAAGACATAAGCGGCACGAAAAGAACTGTAATATCAAACGATTGTTCCTCGGTTAATGGTGTTAGACAACACAAAAATCAAATTAACATTTCCAAACATTCAATTTATAGTTCCGAAAGTCGCTGTGTTGGAGTGGAGGAAAGAAATAAAACGGACCATAACAAACAATTAAAACAGGTTTTCGAAGAACATTCTGCAAATGAAAACAGAAAGCCAGTTGACATTAGTAGACAATCAAAACACCACTCTGCGACGTGTTATGCTGGTAAAGACAAAAGTAAAATTGACGGCAGTAAAAAATCCAAGATCAATTCCTCAGGGAGCTCTGTACGCGACGATAAACGAAGAAATGAAAGTTGTAAACAATTAGTTTATGGTTCTATTGCATGTTGTGCTAATGCAGACAAACACAGAACTGATTTTTGTGCTGACTTTTGTGAACAATCAAAACATGGTGCCACTGTGCCTTTATATAGTGAAGACAGAAGTAGAATTGACAGTCTTGAACAATTAACACATGGTGCTGCTGTGTCTTGTAATATTGAAGACAAAAGTGAAATTGACAGTTTTAGGCAATCAAAAGATGGTGCTCTTGTATGTTGTTCAAGTGAAGACAAAAGCAAAGCTGACATTTATAAACAATCAAAGCACAATTGTGCAGCATTCTGTGCTAAGGAAAACAAACGTAAAACTGACATTTGTAAACAATCAAAGAATGTTTCTGTTGCTCGTTTTGGTTGTGAAAGCAAATGTGGCATTGACAGTTGTAAACAATCAAAGCACGATGCTTCTGCATTTTATACAAAAGAAGACAAAAACAAGTTGACAAATATCAAACAAAATTGTTCACCTAATGATTCTAACTCTGAAATCTCTGAATATTCAGTAAAAGAACACAACGAAATAGAAGAACAGCAGAATGTAGCCATCCTACACAAGAAAAGTACATCTCATAGTTCCAAGCGTAATGTAAATGATGGGAAAGCGGTTGTCGAAAAAGAGTCTAACAATAGAAAAACATCATTTGGGAAGAGTTCAGTCAGAGATACTACAGCAGTAATAAGTAACAAAGAAAACAGGAAGAAATTTAAGCATTCTGTTGAAAATGCAAGGTACACAACAGGAAGTAAGCACAAATTAAGCTATTGTAGAATGAATGATAAAACATGTAATAATGTGACCAATAAAATGAGTAATAGCAATACAAAGGAGAATTTCAGAATGGTTGATGAAGTCGAAAATAGTACAAAGATTCGAATAAAAGATGATGGTCATATTATTCCGACATCCAAAGACAAATTCTTTTATGATATAAACAATGGTAAAGTTTGTAAATCGCTATCATCTAAAACTTCAAATGAACATCATTGCTTAAAATCTAAAATGAAAAATGCCGTGTGCAATTCAACAAATCGAGAAACGGGAGAAGTGAAAGACTCCATGTCTTCTAAAGAAAGGGCTAGCTTCCGTTTATACGCGATGAAAGATAATAAACCAGCACACCACGACCCGACAAGAACATGCACGACATCTGGAGACTCTAGGAAAGATAGTTATTTTGCCGAAATTGAAACAGAGAAGGGTTTACACAGTAAAAAGTCTATACAAGAGAAGGAAGAATCATATTCTAAAAATGAAATACACGGAAAATATTCTCCTACCTCAAACTCTAAAGAAATCGCAAGAACACAAACTTCTTTTGAAACCAACGATAATGACAGTAATCAGGTTTCTCCAAAATCCGACAAAGCAAAATGTATAGACAGTGAAAATAACCATTTTGAAAAGTTAGAAGAAAACAGTCAACAATCAAATACACAGTCAAATAATCAATATTCATGTGAAAGTTCAGCACTGCACAATTTATTTGAATGTGAAAAAGATCCTTCATCTGATGCCAGGAAAGAAAAAGACATTTCTTATGCTTCAACGGTGAATAACTTACAAAGCGAACACTGTTCTGATATTATCTCCGAAAAACATAAACAAATTGAGGCACTTGAAATCTCAGTCAATGAAAAAATGGATATTGAAGACCTTCCTCCTAAACATGAGATTGCAAGCGACACAAGTAGCGACAGTGATAGTTGCAACACATCGGCGACGAGAAATTGGTTGAAACTGTCCGATATCTATAACACTGCTCCAATAGAATCCAGTGATGACGATGATTTCCATCAAACTGAGAGTAAGTCTATTAACATACATGTTTTTCTTTCCTCAAAAGACTATTGCGTAAGGATACAAGAGGATAAATGCTATGCAAACAATTTGGTTACATTTTTTGCTTGAAAATATTACTTTTTAACACCTTGACGGAAAGCTCATTAAAATTTTATCTTTCAAGCATTCCTACCTACATGTCTGTAGTGGTTAATTTTGTTTCTGGAATTTCCAGAATTTTCTCTTTTTTGGTTCACATACTAGATAAGCACATGGAAAAAGTTCACTTTAAACATGATGTTTTATAATCTCGCCTTTCCTCTTCGTGGGATTGCTATGGAACGGATCTCATTTTCAAAATTGTATTACCCATCATGCAGTAACACTCTACATCCGTATTTTTAATGTATTCTAAATTAAATTGATACTCATTTCAACAATTTCGAAATGTTTTGATTCGATCTGCATTAAAGAGACATAAATTTGTAGAAATGTGGATCTGCAGAACCTTAATTTAGAGTAACTTCTGTATTTTGTTCATTATGCATTATCATTTCAGAAAGAAAATTACCAACAACCAAAAAGCAAGAGGTGTCGACAAATATCTTAAGGCATTTAAAACAATACTGAAATATCATTTTTGTCCGAGTGAATCGAGGAAAATATGCATTGGGTTTATCTTGGGTTTAGAATTAAGCTTGAGGCATTTTAAAATTACAAGCTTTTTATTTTCATCCAATTAAGAAATGAACTACAGATCTTGCAGTATTATTGATTAACAGACCTTTAGACAAGTCATTTTCCTGTATAGTATATATTTTACGAAAGGATATGGAGTAAATGAACATGAGACCATAACACATATGTTAACTCCAATTATGTCTTACAAAGTGCATAATTTTATATTTTCTTTTTAAATTTGACTCCTGATTTCTGTTTGGTAATTTCGATAATACCCTAATTTGCAATTAATTCACAGATTTGAATTTGTTTTCGTTTAGATGACGTTTGTATGATGAATGCAGCGTATTCTCCTCTACAGTTTGAAACAGTATCTGGTGATGATCTGCCAGCTCTTAGTCTACCAAACAAAGGAAAAACCAGGCGGAATCGGTTTAAAACATGTGACCGTGTTAACATCACAACACACTATGAAATACAGAAAATGCTAAAAGGTATATAGCGATAGATGCTGTATGTTAATGTTTCTGTGTCTTCTTACATACATTAATTTGTCGGAATCAGTTGCTGTGGAAAACATTTAATGGTTAGAAAATTTAATTAATTAGTAAGTCACATCACTTAATCAATCTCGATCGAATGTATCACCTGAAAAATGTGATATCTATTCTGGTTCTTAATGTAGTATAGCCATGTTTAAGATGTATTTTTATTCGGTTATTTTGTTTAGTTATCCGTAATAGTGGCTTATGGATTTGCTCTCTTCGTATTCTGCCTTGTGTCGCCTTTCCCAAATTTTGATAGTTATAAAAAGCTAAGTGGGAGCTAAATAACTATTTTAAGTAAGAACAGTTTGTCTTAAACAGAAAGGCAATATTTCTGACGTGTTTAGGGCATTAGAATTTGAAAGAAGTCTTATCTCTTTACAATAGCTATAGAATTAGGTTATTAGTAATCGTTCAATCTTTTATCATGGTGTCCTTAACAGAATCTTTCTGTCCCCCGCCTTTCGCGAAAGCGGGGGACTATAGAATTCGCCTTTCCGTCATTCCGTCATTCCGGATGTCGTTTCCGGATGATAACTTGAGTATCCCTTGCCCGATTGAAACAAAACTTATACAGATGGAAGGAATAGGGAAGGGCAAGAACCCTATTGATTTTGGGGTCAGTAGGTCAAAGGTCAAGGTCACAATTTCTAAAAATAGAATTTATTGCACCAAAATTTGGTCCGTGTTGGAAATTTTTATTTTTTATCCAATTTCGATGAGATTTTTTCCATTAGATTCCTCTCAATGAATGCTTTCATACACATCCCAACAGATTTCTGGTATCTCTTACCGTTTTCAAGATAATTGGGGTCAAAGGTGTTGGGGGGTGGGGGTTTCCGGATGTCGTTTCCGGATGATAACTTGAGTATCCCTTGCCCGATTGAAACAAAACTTATACAGATGGAAGGAATAGGGAAGGGCAAGAACCCTATTGATTTTGGGGTCAGTAGGTCAAAGGTCAAGGTC